>JAAALK010000086.1:7993326-8274543 GCA_019279435.1 Zizania palustris | reverse complement strand
GACTAACATCTAAAGGCTCGAAAGAAGCAACAAAAGCAGCATTAGTGAAATGGGCATGAGAACGTGTTACCCTTTGATCAAGCTCACCAATGATCTGCTCGGGAGGGTGCATCCTTTGGACATGATGTGGAGCCTCGCGGCGGGATGCAGTCTCCCCCTCAACTTGTGCGTTGGAGTGGTCCAAGATGACCGATGTTGAGGTAGTCGCTTCGGGACCTCGTGCCGAAGTAGTAGAAGCGGGGTCAGCTTCGGGGGTTGACGTCGAGGGTAGTAGGGGTTCATCCTCGAATTCTCCGGGATCTTCGTCTTCGAATAAGGTCTGTTCCATGTCGTGTTCATTTGCCTGTTCAAAAGCAGAACTAACAGAGGGGGTTGATTCATCAAAAGTCACATCACATGACTCGATGACAGTGTTAGTTTCCAAGTTATAAACACGATAAGAATGACCATGAGTAGTATAACCCAAAAAGATCCCGTCAGAAGATCGCGACTCAAATTTATCCAAATTTCCACGCTTTAGGATGAAACAGCGACAGCCAAAAACTCGAAGATGAGTAACCTTGGGCTGTCTCCCAAAACGCAGCTCATAAGATGTTAAGTTTAAAATTGAGCGCAAGAAAATTCGGTTTGAGATGTAGCAAGCAGTGTTCATGGCCTCAGCCCAGAATTTTCTAGGAGTCCTATGCTCATCAAGCATCGTCCTAGCCATCTCAACCAAAGTGCGGTTTTTCCTCTCAACAACACCATTCTGTTGAGGAACCCGCGGAGCAGAGAATTGATGTTCTATGCCATGCTCCATGCAAAAGTCAACAAAGAGACTATTTTTGAACTCGGTGCCATTATCGCTTCGAATGAATTTTAATGCACCAGGGAGTTCAGTAAAAAGTCTCAAAGCCAAGCTCCGAAAGTGTGAAAACACTTCATCCTTGCTGGCAAGAAAGAAGACCCAAGAGTAGCGAGAGAAATCGTCGACAATTACTAGAACATACCACTTCCCGCCTAAAGAACTAACCCGAGAAGGACCTACAGTGTCCATATGGAGAAGTTCTCCGGGCTGTTCAGTCATCACTGTGGTGACTGGCGAATGCGAAGCGGCAATCATTTTTCCATGTCGACAAGGAGCGCAAACTAGATTCTTCTCAAACTTGAGCTTGGGCAATCCTCGGATCAGACCTAGGGCGCTCAAACGAGCGAGCAACTCAAAGCTCATATGCCCTAGTCTCCTATGCCACTTCCAAAGCTCAGAAGTCGAATGTGCAACAAGACAATGAGAAGATCCAGACGACTCTGAAAAATCAGCTCCAAAAACTCTCCCAACCCTAAAGATCTTACACACCACAACGCCATCAGAATTGAGCACTTGCGAAGTATCGCGATGAAATCGCACTTCGAAGCCCTCATCAAGCAACTGAGATACAGACAGCAAATTGTATCCCAGGTTTTCAACCAAAGCAACATCTTTGAGAGTGAAGTTTGAATTAATTCTTACCACACCTTTACCTTTCACTCTACTCCTTCGATTGTTTCCGAAGGTGATATGTTCCCTTTGCTTGGTTGTGGTGAGGCTGGAGAACCAATTTGCATCTCCGGTCATGTGGCGCGAACAACCGGAGTCCATGATCCACGTGCCCTCCAAGCCTCGACCTGTCGCCTACACATGATGAGAACGTCTCGATCGCTCAGTGCTGGGGTGAGTAAAATAATGACGAGGCATCCAGCACTGAGTGACACGAGTAGTAGGCACAGTAAAAGTAGACGGTCTACGCACATAAAAATCAGAATGATGCAAAGTGCGAGGTCTACATACATGCAAAGAACGCAAAGCATGTCGAGGTCTCCTACTCTGACGAGGTACTAAGATACTCGCCCGAGGTCTACCACCATATGGAACATGGTGAACACCTCGAGGAGCAAAACCTCTCCGGGAAGCACGAGGAGCCTCAAAAACAGGACGAGAGTAAAACTCAGACTCATGCATACCTAAAGATGGGTAATGCCTGTCCTGATAGCTCATCGCCTGTGCACGTCGCTCATCCTTGATGCGACGGAAACAGAAACCAATCAAATGACCTGCCCGCTGACAATAAGAACAATGGAACACTCTCCTAGGGGCACTCTCATGGGTCACAGGAGCAACTCTCACAGGCTCCTTGGGTTTCTTCACAGTGGTTTTCTTGGGAGGATTTTTCTTGGCAGGAGGGGTGGTTTTCTTTTGAGGATGGGTAGGCTTTTTGGCTGATGGGGTGTCCAACAGAGCTCTCTCTTTCTCTAGGGTGGTGGGAGAGGTGAAAACAGTTTTGGTTTTACTGTCTGAAGCTATCCTCTCAAAACCCAAACCTAGAGCTACCCCGGCTCTGTCAGCACACAACTTGGTCTTGGCCAAGAGCAAATCCATCCTACCCTTCCCCTCAGTGCATTTGTTCACCACAGAAAGAAGGTATTCATTTTCGGACATGAGGTTTTCAGCTCGCTCTCTGACAGTGCCTAGCTGGTCCTTAAGGGTGATGCAAGTGTCACAAACAGGTTGCACATCCTTAGAACTACCGGCCCTCTCCAATCTAGCCTCTAAATCATGAACATGCTTATCACGTAAATTAATGCTATCGCGCAATAAAGAGCAGTTCATGCAATCAACAATATCACGAGGTCTAGAATCCACCTCCAAAAGCTGCTTCTGTGCAGTCTCAAGCTCAGAAAGAGTTTGAGCATGTACAGAACGCAACTGAGCAAGCTCACTCATGACAACAGAACATGATTCACATTCAGCATCATTAAATTTAGACTTAAGCATGGCATATTCAGTAGATACATTTTCTAGCCTAAGTCTAAGGTCTTTTCTTTCTCTAGCGGCTTGCACAAGTAATCTATCCTGACCTAGCACAACTTCATTTAGCTCATCTAATTTAATTAGAAGCTAATCAGATGATAGGTTTACCTCAGATGAGTCAAGCTCATCGCCGCTGTGATCGCTGTCGGCCATGAAGCAAAGGCCGGTGAAGTCACGTCCCTTCTTGTCCTTCTTGTCCTCCTTCCTTGGGGACTCCTCCTCCTCAGAGCTCGACTCCTCAGTTGAGGATGTGTCGATATCGCTGAGAGCAGCAACAAAGGCTCTGGAAGCGGCCTTGGCTACTTTCTTAGCCATCTTGCCGCGCTTGCCCTTCACAAAGGGCTTCCTCTCCTTTTTGTGGAATTTGGGGCGGTCACTCTCTTCTCTCTTCTTGACCTTGTGGCAATTTGCCTTAATGTGAGAGGTGTCGCCACATTCATAGCAGCCACTAAAACCACTTCTCCTCTGATCCCGTCTCTCATGATGAAAGCGGGTGAACCTCCGGGCAATGAGAGCAAGCTCGTCATCAGCTAGAGTATCCACCTGCTCCTTTGTGACGGAGACCAGGGAGGACAAAGCAAAACCATCTGCAAGAACACAAGTGCCTGATGTGCTTGGTTCTGCAGTGGTGCCACGGCTAGTGCTAGAAACCAATGCCAATGGCTGTGGCAAAGAGCTTCTGTGCACAGCGAGAGATGCCTTGGCAATCTCTGTGGACTTCAGCTTGCTAAAGAGTTCATCACAGGTTAGAGTGTCATAGCCTGTGGACTCCTCAATGCTGGATATCTTCACTTCCCATATGCTACGGTCAAGTGCATAGAGAAGCTTGATAGCCCTATCATGATCACTGTACGCAAGCGTCCCGTTGGATCGCAAGTTACTCACTATCGCGTCAAAGCGAGAAAACATGGCATCTATAGATTCACCAGGTGCCTGCACAAACAGCTGATACTGTTGGTTGTAGGTGCTTTGGCGCCTGGCCTTAATCTGAGTAGAGCCCTCATGAAAAATAGTGAGCGTTGTCCAAATCTCCCTAGCAGTCCTAAGGTGCTGCACCCTATCAAACTCACTCCGACTCAAACCAATGAACAATATGTTCCTTGCCTTCGAGTTGGCATTGTACTGATCTTTTTCAGTTTGAGTGGTGCGGGTATCAGGGATGGAGTATTGTGATTCCACAATCTCCCAAATTGCATTTCCTTGGCTTAACAAGTAAGCCTCCATGCGCACCTTCCAGTATGCAAAATCTGTCCCATCGAACAAAGGAATTTTACTGCCTCTATCCATGTCGCCAACAGATCACAAAACCGGTTAAGGTCAACTGGTGATCTTAACCCGCTCTGATACCAATTGTTGGACCGGAAACGGCGACCAGAGGGGGGGGTGAATGAGAGCTTTTTAAAATTTCGGGCTAAAAACTTAGCCTTCGGGTCTGTTCTGTCTTCTGCGGAACAGGCTTCGAACACAACCTTCGAAGATCTGGTTCGGAGGTACTTCGACAGCTCCGAACACAGGCTTCGCAGGAGCAAAAGTTCGAAGCCAAGAAGACTTCGCTCCACTAACAACCCTCGAAAATCTACTCTGCAAAGTCAGTGCAGGCTCCGCACACGAGGTGCTTTGAGCAGGCTTCGCACTTCACCCTTCACACGAGTGGACACCCTCTGTGGACTTCGACCAAGTACTTAGCGACAGCAACTGGTGCTGGGCTTCGTACGCGAAGGTCTACACGCACACAAAGCGGACTACGCTAAGGGCTTCGACACAGGAAGCACTACGGGAAAAGAACAGGGCTTCGCTAGTAAGCAGCGAGGTCTTGCCTCGTGTTACACAGAGCGACAGCACACTGAAAAGCACACTTTGCGAGAAAAACACCCTTCGCCAGGACAGGCTTCGGTGAACTAAAAACTAGCGAGGTATGCAACGCGAGTTCAAGCAAAAGCACACAGAAGCAGGGCTTCGCCGCTTGAACAAGGAACACAAAAATATATTGAACTCTGGATGAAAAACCAGCGAGGTCTGTGTACAGGAGCTCAACAGTAAATGCTCAAAGTGTTAAATGTTACCTACCGAGCCCCCATATTTATAGCCCATGGATTCATCCTAAGGAAGTGACTACTTTACCCCTAGGGTTTACAACAGATTTGTCTCTACAGAACTAAGGGGTACAAAAGGTAGTCCACCTTTATTTTGGAGGCTTCTCTGTCAGCTGCAGAGGGGACAGTGTCAGCCTTTTTCAGAACAGACAGTGTCAGCCTTTACAGTGTTGACTTCTGGAACCTCCCTTCGCACCGGAGGATGCGGTAGCTTCGGCGAGAAGCCTGCAGCCTGTTGGCCTTCGCTCCGCCGAAGAAGTCCTTCGATACAGTGACGGTTTTGAGCCGAAGCCGTCAAAGCCCCTTGGGTCTTCGCACCAACACCTCCGGAGTGGACCACCACGGCTTCGCAGCTACTCCCAGTTCGAACACCGTCCGTCCGTGTACCGAAGCCATGCATGGCCGAAGCACCACAAGTCAACCTCACTCCGGAGCTAGCCTCGCTCCGAAGTCCTTTACACTCCGAAGCCCCACCTTCGGAGTACCACCCTTCGAAGTCCCTCCTTCGTCCAAGGCCTCCGCATGAAGCATTCCATGAGCACTCCGTCGCAGTGCCTCTTCCCGAGCACACTCCTCGACGAGCCTCACCCGGATCATGCCTTCGATGCGCCTCGACTTCTGAGACCTTCGTCGGGCCACCTTCGAGTGTCTCCCTCCGGAGCACACTTCGAACACCTTGCCTCCGTAGAGGACTTGATCCACCAACTCCGAAGTCACTCCATCCGGAGTACCTTCGAAGTGCCTCACCTCCGAGGACTTTGTCTCGGAGTACCTTCAGCCGGAGCCACGCTCCGCACTCTCTGCCTTCACCTGGCACGCCTCGACCCAAGGACCGACCCGGACCACCTTCGCAGCCACCGTGATGGAGCTCCCCGCTCCCCTGGCATCAAGCCTCCCGCTTGACCCAGGTTCACCCGGCTCGAACCCTGTCCGTCGCCTCCGAAGTCCCTGCGCACCACCGACAAGCAAACAAGTGTATCCAGTACTCCGGAGACCTCTCCGGGTTACCAACCTTCGGAACACACTCCGGTGTACCGCCCAAAAGTACCGAAGCCTACGGTACAAACCCAGTCATCGTGTACTGTCGGACCCCTCCGACAGGTACACTCCGCTGCAACAGCTGCAGCAAGCAAACACCGAACACACTCCGGTGACAACACCTCCGAACACCCTTCGGAGGTACCACCTCCGAAGCCCCTTCGGAGGTACCCTTCGAACAGAGGGTAAATAATCCTGTCAATCACTCATCACATACACCGAAACCACCCTTGGTTTCTCAACCCCCCTCTTTACCCTGTAACGGGGATCGAATACTCTGTTATTCTAACACACACATTCGGACTACTTAAGCTATTATCCATTCGGAGGCTTGAGATAGTTCTTAAGCACGAACTCGCTGTTTGTCTGTTCTTGATCTCAGAGAACCTGTTGGCGTAATCTTTTACGCCAACAGTTGGCGCTGTCCGTGGGGAACCAAGTTCTAGAAGCTTGTTCTCTACTACTGACTGCACTCCGAAGAGCACTTACAGAGGGAGCCTCGGAGTCCCAAGATTCCGCGCACCCTTCGGTAAGGGGCTTCTTAGTGCGGTTCGAAGGCCTTCCCTCGCCTTCCCAGACCAATCGAAGTCCAAGATCTTTGGACCTCTCCGATTACTAGCTATGCCTCTGAAGTGAAGCCAAGCCTCGGGTCCTCTCCGAAGGTCCCCTCGGACCAACGGAGCCGGACCCTCAGCTGTTCCAATGATTCCCGAAGGTACCGCTAGGCGTCGAGCGCCCAGGGGCCCTCGCGCTCCTCCTACGGTGCTCCGAACTGATTATGTCAGTTCCCAAGACCCAGAGCTACCCTCCGATGAAGACAAAGACCTTCCTGGAACTGAAGCTACTCAGTTAGCAAGGCTTCAGGAGGAAGTGGCTAGGTGGAGGCAAGAGGCCACCGATCGCCTCCGCACCCAAGCCTCCACCGAGACTTCAGAAGGGCCCCAAGACGGTGGTGCTCGTAATCTTCCCGAAGCCGTTCAAATCCCGGAGGAGGCTGAGAACGCATCTTTTGATGAAGAGTCTCCGCTACATTCGGACTTGCAAAGAGTACCCTTTGATCTCAGGTTCAAGTCCTCGAAGTTACACAAGTACTCCGATGGATCAGACCCCGGAGAGTTTGCTCGTTCATACGCCCTGGCGATAGAAGCAAGCGGAGGGGTGCACGACACTATGGAAAAATGTTTCCCCCTCGCTCTCGAAGGTGTGGCGCTCCGATGGTTCTGGTCCTTGAAGCCAGGATCGATCAGATCTTGGGAGCAGTTGAAGAGGAAGCTTGTGAGCAACTTCCAGGGTACTTTTGTGGCTCCGATGTCGATAGGGAGCTTGTTCCAGGTGAAGCAGAGAGCGGGAGAAACACTTCGGGAGTACTTCACGTGCTTCGCCCACACCAAGTCGCAGATTAAGGGTCTGTCTACCTCTTTGGTGGTCGACGCCGCCCGTGAGGGGGTGCTAAACCCCGACCTCCTTAGCAAGATCCATCGGAAGCCTGTGACGTCTGTGGAACAACTGATGGCATACTTCGAACAGTATGCCAAGGCGGAGGAAGGCTGCCTTCGACGAGCCGTAGCGCCCACGCCTGCTCTCCCGAGAAGTAAAGACGGAGCCCGAAGCCTCAGCTCCTCTACAACCCCCTCAAGACAATCACTTCAACGAGCACAGGCGAGGGAAGAAACATTTCCGTTCGGAGGTGCTAAGCATCGCACCCTCCGTTCCGAAGGCACCTGCCAGTTATCAACAGGCACAAGGCTTCAAGGCTGGAGCGCCGAAGCATCAAGAAAGAGTACCTGGCAGGCACCAGAGTTTCTTCTGCTACATGCATGGCGACAATAGAAGCCATGACACGAAGGACTGCAAGGCAGTGTTGGCCCTTTGGGGCGACTACCTAGGGCGAAGTACCGGGCGGGGTACTTTAGATCGAGCCCCACTAGTGGCACGGTCGGAGCCTGTGCAAATCGTGGCCCGAGCCGGTGTCCCCGAAGCCCCCATGCGCCTTCCAGTGGCAAATATTATGCCACCGCCGAAGCAGGAAGACACTCAGGACCACGACAAGAGAGTGGTCCTGCCCATCTCCGGAGGGGGACCCTCGGTAACATGTCCAAGAGGTAGCGGCGTGAGTACGTCCGTGAAGTTGGGCACATTGGGACTTCGAGCTCCGTAGAAGGAATGCCAGAATGGTCTCATGTGCCCATCTCTTTTACTGCCAGTGATGCTGTGGGGGTAAAGTTCCCCCATGCGGACCCCTTAGTCATTTCCGCAGACATAGCAGGGGTGGAAGTCCGAAGGATCCTGGTGGACGGCGGGAGCTCCACTGACATTCTTTTTGTCCAGGCCTTCGATCAAATGTGCATACCTCGGAAACATCTACTTCCAGCGGCCTGACCACTTCAAGGTTTCTCAGGGCCACCTCTCGATGCCCTCGGCCAGATATGCCTCGAGGTTGCTTTCGGAGAGGGGCCTTTGGCCAGGGTAGAAGAGGTGATCTTCGACGTTGTCGACGCCCCCTATGCTTACAACGCAATCTTCGGGCGAGGGATGCTGAACCAATTCGGGGCTATAGCGCATCACAACTATCTCTGTCTCAAAATTCCCACGCAAGGTGGAGTTCTTACTGTTTCAGGAGACCAAGCTATATCCCGGAGAATGGAGTATGGGCACGGCCAGCCGTTGGATCCCCGACAAGTGCACAGCGTGACGGAGCGCGCAGAAGAGGTTCCGGAGGCTTCGAACTCTTCGAAGGGGCTCTCCATTAAGCCAAGCCCGGAAGGTGATATCGAGACGAAGATAATTTCAAAGGATGGCAAAGAATACCCAGTACAGTTCGGCAAAGGGCTATCCCCAGAGATAGCTGCCTCGTTGGAAGAAATCGTCAAGCAAAATCTGGACGTCTTTGCCTGGACTGACGAAGACATCACCGGGGTTGATCGGAGTATCATCGAGCACAGCCTGCTCATCAACCCGAAGGCCAGGCCAGTGCGCCAGGGGCTCCGCAAGCTGTCTGCAGAAAGGGCAAGCCTCGCCAAGACCGAGGTAGAAAAATTGTTAACGGATGGCATCATCAGGGAGGTAGCCCATACCGAGTGGTTGGCGAACCCTGTTTTTGTAAGGAAGAAGGACTCGAACAAGTGGCGCATGTGTATTGACTTTACTTCATTAAATAAAGCATGCCCGCGAGACCCCTACCCGATGCCCCGAATAGACCAGCTGGTGGATTCCACAGCTGGCTCCGAATTGCTAAGTTTCCTCGATGCTTACTCCGGGTATCATCAAGTCTGGCTAAAGCATGAAGACGAAGCCAAGACAAGTTTCATAACTCCTTCCAGGGTATTTTGTTATGTAAGAATGCCTTTTGGCTTACGGAATGCCGGAGCTACCTTTTCACGTTTAATAGCTAAGGCTTTAGGTCACCAAATAGGTCGAAATGTCGAAGCCTATATGGATGACATTGCAATAAAAAGTGCTCAAAAGCACCAACATAGCCTAGACCTAGCTGAAACGTTTGAGAGCCTCCGAGCATGTGGAGTATGCCTCAACCCTGAAAAATGTATATTCGGAGTAGAAGCAGGAAAACTGCTAGGGTACTTAGTTTCGAGTAGGGGAATCGAAGCTAGCCCAACGCAGATAAGTGCACTGCAAAGGATAGCTCCACCAGGGAATTTGAAGCAAGTCCAGAAGCTAGCAGGAAGGCTCGCAGCCCTTAGTATATTCCTGGCTAGGTCAGCAGAATAAAGCCTCCCAATTTTCAAAGCCCTAAAGGGGTCCGAAAGCTTCAGTTGGACACCGGAGTGCTAGAAGAGCTTCGATGATATAAAATCATACCTCGAAAGCCTATCAACACTTACTGTGCCCCTACTAGAAGAAACACTCCTCCTTTATCTTGCAGCAACAGGCTCCGCAGTAAGTCCAGTACTGGTCAGGGAAGTTGAGCTTAAGGGAAAGCTGGTGCAGAACCCAGTTTATTTTGTTTCAGAAGCTTTGTCCGGAGCTAAGATAAGATACTCCGAGCTCGAGAAATTTGCTTATGCCCTGGTAATGGCCTCGCGAAAGCTAAGGCATTACTTTCTGGCGCATAACCTAATCGTTCCTACCTCGTACCCTCTTGGTGATATGCTCCGAAGCAAAGATTCTATGGGTAGGATCGGAAAATTGGCTGTCGAGCTAGCCCCCTTCAGAATCTCCTTCACGGCAAGAACAACTATCAAATCCCAAATCATAGCCGACTTCGTAGTAGAGTGGATGCCATCTGCAGTTTGGGCTCTAGAGGAGCCCTCTGAAAGTTTATGGACAATATTTTCTGACGGAGCTTATCAGACATCTGGTGCTAGAGCTGGAGCGGTCATCATATCACCGTCAGGGCAAAAGGCCATGTATTCTGTGAGGCTCGTCTTTAAGACCACCAATAATATAGGAGAATATGAAGGGGTCCTGCTAGGCCTCCGAAAGGCGAAGGCACTTGGAGCAGCAAGGATAATAATCAAAACAGATTCCCATGTCATCGCAGGGCATGTCAATAAAAGCTTTCAAACGAAGAACCTGCATCTAGCGAAGTACCTAGAGGAAATCCGCAAGACTGAAGAAGCATTCAAAGGGTTTTCTGTTCGAAGTATCCCTCGAGCAGATAATCAACTTACAGACATTCTAGCAAAGGCTGCGGCCGGAGCATTGGACCTACCGGAGGGTGCTTTTTATGAAGAACTAGTCAAGCCTACTGTCAATCAATTACCCTCCGCAGAAGTCCTTTGCATTCCAGCCACGGATTGGCGAGCTCCGATAATGGATATCTTACAAGGTAGTACAGACTCTTTCGAAAGTCCGGATTTCCGAAGATTGCAGGCAAGGGCTAGAAATTATAAGCTTTTCAATGGAATGTTGTACAAAGCCGGAGTATGTTCTCCTCTACTACGGTGCATCTCCCAACCTGAAGGCCAAGACATACTTCGAGGCATTCACGAAGGCTTATGTGGAAGCCACTTAGCCCCTCGCACCCTAGCAGGCAAAACACTTCGGTAGGGGCTTTACTGGCCGACAATTGTGAGAGATGCGGAGGAGCTGGTCCGAACCTGCCAAGGATGCCAATGGGTGGGGAGACGAAGCCACCGTCAGCCAGTACCACTTCAAGTTATTGCCCTGGTGTGGCCAATGGCTCGATGGGGGATGGACCTCATAGGCCCTTTTCCAATGGCCAAAGGCAACTTGAAGTTTGTAGTGGTAGCAATCGAGTATTTTTCAAAGTGGGTCGAAGCAGAGCCATTGACTGCTATCACTTCAAGGAATGTGCAAAAGTTTTTCTGGCAAAATATTATATGCAGGTTCGGAGTGCCAAGGGAGCTAACCGTAGATAATGGAACCCAGTTCGAAGCTGACACATTCAAAGAATTTTGTGAAGAACTGGGCATTAAGTTATGCTTCGCAGCCGTGCGCCATCCACAGTCCAACAGAGCTGTCGAGCGAGCCAACGGGAACATCCTATCCGGTCTAAATCGAAGGATTGTCGGGCTGGCCAAGGGGATGTGGGTCGAAGAGCTTCCCAAGATCTTGTGGTCCATTCGAACCACTCAAACCAGGTCCACAGGCTTTACCCCGTTCAGACTACTATTCGGAGATGAGGCCATGACTCCTACGGAGCTCACGGGTGGATCTCTTCGTGTAGTACAATCCGAAGATGAAGACGAGAGGAGCACTTCGCTAGACATGTTAGAAGAAACAAGGCTTCGAGCTATCGCCAATCTGATGAAGTACCAAGGCCAAACAAAAACGTGGTATGACCCGAAGATAAAGCTGAACGAGCTTCGACCAAGTCATCTAGTTTTGCGAAGTGTAATAGCCCCGGGGAAGCTAGGAAATAAATAGGAAGGACCATATATTATCCTACGCTCAGGACGCCCCAGATCATTTAAATTAGCTAATTTAGAAGGGGAAGAATTGAAACATGCATGGCATGCAGAGCACCTTAAGCGTTACTATGCTTAGGGGCTCCTTGTAATCACTTGTAAAATTCCTTTTCTAAATAAAGTGGAAGGTCAAATTTTGTTTGCTCTTCGAGTATCCCTTACTCCGGGTGGACGCATCGGGAGGACGGAGATGCTTGCAGAGTCAAGCATCTTTCCCAAGACCCGGGCAACAGCCTGCGAACCGTGAGTTCGAGGGCTTCGCGCCCAGCCTACAGATTCCAGGCTCCAGCTTGTTAGGATCCGTAGAAGAGTCTAAGGACTTTAAAAGAACAGATTTCTGGCTCCCGGGTTCGAAGTATCTGTACAAGAGCCAAAGGTGGCCAGCCTACGGATTCCAGGCTCCGGCTTGTTAGGATCCGTAGAAGAGTCTAAGGACTTTAAAAGAACAGATTTCTGGCCTCCGGGTTCGAAGTATCTGTAAAAGAGCCGAAGGTGGCCAGCCTATGGATTCCAGGCTCTAGCTTGTTAGGATCCGTAGAAGAGTCTAAGGACTTTAAAAGAACAGATTTCTGGCCTCCGGGTTCGAAGTATCTGTAAAAGAGCCGAAGGTGGCCAGCCTACGGATTCCAGGCTCCGGCTTGTTAGGATCCGTAGAAGAGTCTAAGGACTTTAAAAGAACAGATTTCCGGCCTCTGGGTTCGAAGTATCTGTAAAAGAGCCGAAGGTGTCCACCCTACGGATTCCAGGCCTAGGCTTGTTAGGATCTGTAGAAGAGTCCAAGGACTTTAAAGATAAACAGATTTCCGGCCTACGAGTTCGAAGCATCTGTAAAAGAGTCGAAGGTGACCAAGTAATAAGGTTTCAAGGCTCCGGCCAATGAGACACTTTTTTTAAAGTCCCAAGCGACCAGTATAAAACCTTGAAAAGGTAGATTCAACTCCGAAACTTAGGAAATCATAACATAAAACTATGTTCGAAGAACCCTACGAAAAGGTAGAACAGGGATGTTAAGTGTTATGCGAAGCATCGGTTTGTTCTTCGCGTCATTGTGTCCGGCGAACCTTTTTGCAATACAGAAGGTCCCCCACCCACAAGGAGGGGTAGGAGGGTAAAGAACAAACAAGATGCTTAGGGTGCAATTAACATTAATTCATCATACTCTTACATCAAGAGAAATTTTGGTCCAAGCCTAAGAAAAATCGGAGACCCTGTCGACCTCTAGAGCTACTCCTCCGGCTACTCTGTCCTTCGGAGCTCGAAGCCGTCGGGATTGTCCTTTTCGTTCGAGTGCTTCTCTTCTTCTTCGAGGCTCATAGTTTCTTCTGCTCCTCTTGAAGCTCGGCCCAAGTCAGAAGTCTTTCGGAGTTAGCCTCCGCAGGGTCTTCGGCCTGGTACTCCGAATCAAACCAATCCGTATGTTCAGAGGACAAAGAGGCCTTCTCTTTTTCCTCTTCCTTGATATAAGCTAAGACTTCTTGAGAAACCTCGAGGGTTACCTCCCCTTTGTCTCCGCGAGGAACAGAGAAGCGAGAGCGACGGTAAGGCCTTAAGCTCTCGAGGCTTGCCCACTCTTTCCGGAGCCCTTCGTTAAAATCCAGTATTTCGAAGTCATGTTCCGAAGGGCATGACAGAACCTAAAAAAGCAAAACACCCAAACAAGCTCTTTGTTTATAAACTTTTCATTAATGCAAGGGGCTTTACAAGATTGCTTATACATAATTGCCCTATGAACTAGACCTGCGGGTCAGTTGGTGGAGCAGGAGGTGCTGGAGCTGGCGAGGCTAGAAGCGGTGGCCTTGTCTGTGCTTGCTTTTGCCGACGGGCCTCGTCGATCCAAGCTTTAGCCACAGACTTGTGGTCTGTCTTCCAGGTTGACCGGAAAACTTCCCAAGCTGAGGCTACGTCCGGTGATGGATGCAACAAGTCCTCAGAGGCAAAGCGTCCGGGCGTCGAACCCCCGACTAGAGCGATGGGAATCCGGAGGGCTTCGAGGTGGCGGAGAACTCCAATTCCGGCACACTGACCGGAGATCTCTCCATACCGGACTTCGGAGTTCATCATCAGCGACGTCGCCACTTGAATCCTCTTCAGTTTCCGATCGAGGGGTTCGCTGGCTGCCGCAGAAGACAAAGGGCACATAGTGCCAAAATATTCCAAGGTACCCTGAAGGGCATCCAAGGTACGCTCTGCTACACTAGCATTCTTCTTCTCTGCCATCTCTAGCTCCACAGCGGTACCAGACACTTCGGCCATTTGGAGCATCAAGGAGTTCTTCTAGGCCATCGCTTGCGTGAGAGAACCTTGAAGCTCTACCAGCTGGGTGCTCGAAGTGGCCGCCGCTTGCCGAAGCTTCTCAACCTCCGCCCAGAGCACTAAGCGCTCGGCTTCAGCTTCTTGGGCCGAAGTCTGGAGTGCGTCGCTATCTTGCCTCGCTAGTCTTGCCTCGCTAGTCGGAGGGCTTCGTCGGCCTCGGCCCTAGCCCTCCGTTCTTCGAGGACTTCTTCCTCTAGCCGAAGTGCTCTTTCGTCAGAGCCCTTGAGCGCGGTTTGGAGGGTGGTAACCTTCCTTTTTAGTCGATTGGTTTCGACTTCATTGGAAGTCGCTGCCGCTCTAGCAAGGATGAATTGCTGCAAAAAGAACAAGTAAGTACCAAGTATTTACAATTACTAATTAAAAATGGTTGTGGTGCTTTTCATACCTGAAGGGCAGCCCTTTCGAGGGCCATGTTGAGCCCTAGGGCCCTGGCTTCGCTCAGAGCAGAGACCAAGTCAGAGTTAGCAATGTCCTGGCTCTTCTCTGCCAAAGGCTCCAGGAGCGCCTGGAGGCCTGTCCGGTGCTCCAAAAACGGAGCCAGTAGGGGAAGCCAAGACGAAGCTTGGCGGTCATCTGCCGTGGCCTCTTCCTCCGAGTTGCTAGCCGAGGTCATCGTTGGGTCAGGAGGGAGTCCGAGGCTGGACATACTTTTGCCCCTCCCTGGCACGAAAGAAGGCGGCTCGACTACGGCGGAGGTAGTTCTTCCTTCGACAGCTACCCCTTCGGCTAGAGCCGCATTGGCAGGGACGACCTCGGTCACCGGAGCCGCGTCGGCAGGAACGGCCCCCGCCACCGGGGCCGGGGCGTCTAGTGGAGTCGGGGTGTCCATCGGAACCACGACCCCCGATGAAGTTGGGACTTCATGTGCAGTCGGGGCTTCGTCGCCCTTCGATGTACCTGTAGACTGCAGTATCAAGGTATTTGGTGAGCATTTACAAGTAAAAATTGTTGCAGAAATCGACCAAGGTAAAAGATTTGAATTATACCTCTAGAGGCACCGTGAGGCAAAATCGTCGGGTCCTCCAGTACTTCGTACATCCAGAGGATCTCGTCGATGTCGTCTCCCGAAGTCCTCTCCGGGGTGTTTTCCGCTGGAACCTCGACCTCCACCGTGATCACCCCAGCTACGTGCGAGTTGGGGGCGACAGGGTTCGGCTCCGAGTCCACGACAGCAGGCACAGGTGTGCGTGCCAAGTCTACCTATGCGACCTCCCGAGCAAAAGTTTCGGGTGGGACCCCTGCCACATCTTCGTTGCCCTCCAAGAGATAATTCTCGAAGGTCTTCGCCAGTTGGGCGCTGGAGTCCTTGTTCCCGGAATCCTCCGAAGCCGAGCTCCGAACGTCCAAGGACGAAGTAGACGAAGCAGGAGCTAGTCGTGGAGGGATCTTCGCCACCTTCTTCTTCTTAGAGGGGGTCTTGTCGGCCTTCTTCGGAGGCTCGACGATGGCCTTCCGTTTCCGAGGGGCCACTCCGGCCGAGTTAAAATCTGGCAGAGGAGGGGGAACCATCTCGAGAGCTCCCCACACTCTGTTGGAGCGCTCCCAACTCCCCACCAGATCCAACCTCTTCTGTCTTTCAGCCACCGTAGGGGCTCCAAGGACCCGTTCGGTGGCCTGAGCTATCTCCTCCGGAGCTAGCGCCAGTGGAGCCGCTGGAAAAACGGTAACATATTATAAGTATGTTATTTTCATCATCTAACATATTACTGCAGGAGTTGAAGTTTTACCTAAAGTTCAGAGCTCACCCTCCGAAGCTTGTTGAAACACTATCGGCCAGTTGGCCCCGAGGGGTGGAATCCGAAGAGCAATGAACTCTTCGGCGAGGTCACGAATGCTCATGCGGCCTGCCACCGAAGTCAATAGCCCTAGCCGCGTTGAGAGCAGGCTAGGGTTCAGAGCAATCTCCGCCTCCTTCCGGAACTAGATCTCCTGAAGAGGCCCGGTGAGGGGAGAGTCCTCTCCGACTTCGACGTAGAACCACCGAAGGATCCAGTTGGTGTACCATCGATCATTGATGGCCTTCGCTGGAAAGTGCAGGGCGTGCTCCCTCCGCAACTGGAAGTTGACGTTGCCGAAGGCTGTTATCACCTTGGTGTCCCCGGGCCCGTCTTGCGGCTTCGACTGACAGATGGCTTCGTGGGTGGCGGCGAAGACCTCCGATCGGCCCTCGCTCCCTTTGGCCCAGAGCGCCCATTCGAAGATAGCCAGGTGGGCGATATCATTGGGAGATAGTTGAGGTAAGGTGATGTGGAACATATCCAGTACCTCCGCTAGGAAGTTGATGGCCGGAAGTCCCAAGCCTGCCTCGAAGAAGGCCTTGAAAACCACGACCTCTCCGCTCTGTGGCCTCGGGGTTTATTCCGACCCGGGGACTCTAGTTCTCAGTCCGGTCCCCAGCTTCCCTTCCACGACCTCTTCAATGGACTTGGCGGTGCTCGTGGACTAGCCGATGAGGAAGCTCTGAGGGATCTTCTTCTTGGATGGCGGGCAGAGCTCCCAGGGGTTCTTAGGCCAAGCGTCACCCGGAGCTCCCGCCATTGCTGCCACGGCCGAGGCGACCCATGCTTGCCTCTGCGCCAGGGTGCCCGCTGCTACCGGAATGGTGTGGTTGGTCCTCGCCATGGCTCGGTGGATTGAAAGATTGTGAGAACTGAAGGTTGAAGGAGGTGAATCACAGATGCTGGGCACGGTAAAAAGTTTTGGGTAACTTCTAATCCCCTTTTTATAACCGACCGCTAGCTGCTGCGCTTCGATCGCATTCACACTGCAGGTTCAACTTCCGCCGCTGGCAGGTGGGTCCAGAAAGTGGAACAGCGAGAGACGGCCGTAAATTTAGATCGTTACCTTTTACAGAGCGTAACGGCTACTTGCGCAGTAACAGTTATAATCAAACAGTTCTTCACAACGTTTGGGCTTCGTAACGATTATCTTTCCTACGGAGTATTCACACAGCGGTTGAGAACTCGAAGTCGAGGTCCGAATGCTTTGAATCAGAGATCCTCCGAAAGACTATAATGTGTTCAAATTTTCTCTAAGTCTCAGAATATGAAAATATTCCTTGCGTATACTGCCTCCCTTCTATACAGGTTCCATTCGGAGAGGCGTATTCGAGGGGCTACTGTTGGGGGAAAATGCTTCACTTTCAGGACTTAGAGATTAATAGTTCAAAGAGACTCACTAAGCTTCGGAGCTGATGGACATCTTTGCGTATAAATACCCCCCTCTTTACCCTGTAACGGGGATCGAATACTCTGTTATTCTAACACACACATTCAGACTACTTAAGCTATTATCCATTCGGAGGCTTGAGATAGTTCTTAAGCACAAACTCGCTGTTTATCTGTTCTTGATCTCAGAGAACCTGTTGGCGTAATCTTTTACGCCAACACTGTTGAAATCTTAAAATTTATAACTAATTCATTTTAACTCTAAATTTGACAATTCAAATTACATGTTTTTTTTATAAAATGTGATCTATATAATAAAAATAATTTTACAAATAGTATGAGTGATCTTATATATTATTTTTAATTAATTGTTTTGACGTGTAGTTTGTGAAGTCCCTTATAAGCCTATTTTCATCAAAGAAAATCATGTTTTTATTCATGTATAACAAGTCAAGTCATTTAAGTCTATTCTTTAATAGAAGCAATAATAAACATTTATTTTAGAGTATCACCGAGAAGGGTAATAACAAACCCCATTGATATTAAAAAACTATGTGAATACTATTAATTGTGCATGTAAGTGTATCTCATTGGTTAATAAACTTTCTTTAGTTTGGTAAAAATTTGCACCATAGTTTTTTATTGTCCCTTCTCGGTGATATTATAAAATTAAATGCTTATTATTGCCTTTGTCAAAGAATAAATTTAATGACTTTGATTTGCTACACATGAATAAAGACATGAGTTTCCTTAATGAAAATGGGCTCATAGGCTTCGAAAACTATACATCAAAAAAATTAATTATAAATAATATATAAAATTATTCATATTGTGTGTGAAATTATTCTTATTCTGTAGATCACATTTTCTAAAAACATTATGCAGTTTTAATTGTCAAATTTATAATTAAAATAAATTAGTTATAAATTTTTAAAGGTTTCAACACTATTCAGGATTTTCAGAACATAAAAAAGAATTATTAAAAACTTAGAAATTAATTTTTAAATATTTTTATTTATTCAGGGGTTATTTAGACTTTAGGAAAAGTTTGAGGGTGTAATTCAGACTTTTTCATTGATGTGCCATGTCACCAGCGCCACGTCAGCAAAACTGCCCATTGTTTCGCCACGTCAGCAAAACAATTATTCAAAGTTGTAGATTGAGCTAATTTTCAATGTCGTAGATATTTTTTAGATGGTAAAATTATTTAGGGGGTAATTCATACTTCAACGATACTTTGAGGGTGTAATTTAGACTTTTTATTTGAAAATATATGATTGAAATTACGATTGAAATGTGACGTGGGGAATGCGATAGTTTCATCCCTCTTTTTTTAATAGAATAATAATAATATTTTTGTTTGGTTAACATGATAAGTATATTTTATATTTTTTGTTGGATTGAAACATTGTAATAATAATATGGAAAAAATATGATACTTTACATGTTGATCCCACAAAGTCATCCTCTCATGCGTAAGTGTAATGAGCACGTTCCCTTATTTCTTAGGATGAGATCATATTTAATATGGTGAGAATATTTCTCTCAAGGGATCATCCTATTCTACATGTTTTCCATCCAAACACTCTGAAGAGTGGGGATCACCCCATCTCGTCTCGAAATATCCCTTCATCCAAATACAACCTAAGATGATATAAAATGGTATGAAAAATATTGACAAAATTATCAGTAATTGTAAAGGTTAAACCTTTCATATCTAATCTCATGTGTTCATCTTGAAGTAGGATCGGTTCTAAGATTTTGGGACCTACCTCATATAATATAATATAATATTTCCCCAGTTTCAAAAAAAATGTTTTGGACATAATTTCATATACTAATATGTGATTAATTAGTGTGTATTTTTTGTTTGTCTATATTAAATACAATTTAGGAGTAAATTTAGCGCGGGAGATGAAGGCAAAGAGAAATTAGTGCACTATCAGAGATATATAAATCTAAAATACATAAGAAAATATAAAACAATTTGTTTTGGGCAACCCTAGATACAAGTCTAAAATGAACCAAAGGAAATACTCATATTTATATACATATATCTACGAAATCTTACCGATACACAATTAAAATACATCAAAAACAGTACCAATCTCATATAATAATTGTTTCTTAATGCATAAAGTTACCAAACCATTTAAATTCTCTTGAGATATTGTAGATCTCAACAATTTTAATCATAAAAAACTTTTTTCAACTGAAGCCACAATAACAAACATAGTAAAAAAATACAATTATGTTAAAATTTACAAAAAGAAATAAGCATCAAACTAAGCAAGCATTCAAACCTAAAAAATAATACTCACGTACATATCGTATACACGCATAGGGGCCCTATGGGATATGGGGGCCCGTGGTGGTGGCACACCCCTGCCCCCTTTAGGGCTGACCCTATCTTGAAGCTAGTACTCAACGTGTACCATTGAAGACGCCACCAAGACCAGCAAGAAGAAAACCATCGAGCAGGTACACGATGCCAACACCGACCTCAATAGATTAATGCAGCGAAGGCAAAAATTGGAGATCCCCATGCCGGAGCACCCCACAAGTGCCAACTCACCCCATGATAGGGCACTCCCATCGGAGCTTCACCATGGGCACTTCCACATAAGTTGGCTAGAACCGGCCAAATTTGTCCCTTGAGCCTCAAGTTGCCTCCTAGGTAGAGAAGGGGAAAATCATGGGCCCCACCGTCATCATAATCGCAGCCACACAAGAATCCTGACAGTGTGCGCTGGTGATAGCGAGGGAGAAGGAGGAAGGGCGGCGATGACTGAGGAAATGAGGATAGCTAGATCTACTACTTGGCTGGTGCTAGTTGGCTAGCCATTGGCATAGCCAACTCACGTTACCCTACATGCACAAGCCAGTTGGAAGATAGCCTTTCTCATGCTAGATCTGACCTTGGTGTTGTCGTTATGTATGAACAACATTGTCCTATGGGGTTACCCATAGGAGGGATTTAATAAGGTATAAGGGGAAGTCTGTGGACAAAACTCAATGGTTATCTCAAAATAAGATACACAAAATCAGTGGACGAAACTCAATGGTTATCTCGAAATAAGATACACAAAGGGTTTTAGATAGGTTTGGGCCTCCCAAAGGATATTAAATCTACTCATGTGTGTGTAATATGATATCAAGGGATTGAAATGACCTTAAGCGTATAAAAATGAAGAGGCTCCTCGAGCCATTTATATGTTGGAGGGATCATGGGTTACAATGACTCATGCTTTATCTGTTGTATTGATTGGACAATGATATGCCTAAACTTTATTATCATCAATGAGGCGGTCTGGCTATTGACCGCAACCATCAAAATACTGGTAGTCGGGCTATCCTCATGAGTGCGGGACTTGGGAGCCCTTTAATCTCCGATTGTTGTTTATCGTTATATAATCCGACCACTGGTGGGTCGCCTTTAATGCTTTGCCTTGAGAACCCTCCTTCCACCCAGTTATCATAAATGCACTCAAGAAGTACCCAAGGTTATATCTCTAACAATAGCCACTAAGCTCTTTACAACATGTAGATGATCTTTATTTGAATGGAATCGGGATCACGTAAGGGGCTTCAAGGTAATATTGATATGATCCTTGATGATTTCCTAGTAAGTGCACTAATAAGGTGCACCTACCAGGTGTAGATCTCGAGCCTGTAGTTTTTTTAAGCATAATAAGCTCCGGGATCTAAAATTTGGCTTGACAAAATCATTGAGACATATTTTTTTTTAAATTTCCTGGGTATAATTTTGCATTAGGGCATTCGATTGATGTTTAAATCTCTTACCAGTCGACAAATAGGCATTCGTTGAAGTCAAGAGATTTGAATCCCAAGAAGTTGGCGTATAGGCGTACATTGGAGTCAAGGGATTTGAATCACGAGCAGTTGGTGTACATGCATCCATTGGAGCCGACTTGTGTAGTGGTGTTGACGCCAAAAATTAGTAGAGTCCAGGCCCCACCATGAATGCTACATGGTGTAACACCCCAAGAAAAAAAACAAATAAAATAAAAGAAAAAGATTATTTAATCATTTCTGGATTTATTTATTAAAGAAAAATCCTAAAAGAACTCAAATAAGGCCAAACAGAGAGAAATATTCAAAATTTGGACCTGAAAATTTTATGAGATGAACTAGAGACTAAGATATAATTTTAAGAATTTTTACAAATTTTTATCAACAGTGATTCAACCCTTAATCAAATATATGAATTACTGGATTTATTTTAATCAGAAAACAAATAAAAATGCTTGATGGGCCTTAACCTCCAAAGCACCCGAGCCCAGCCCAGTCCAAGCCATGAGCCACTGACCCGTGGGTCCCGCCTATCGGCGCCGCTTCCCCTCCTCTCCTCCCGCCCGCGCCCCGCCTGGCCCCGCATGGCAGCCTCCCGCCTCCGCTCTCCTCTCCCTGACAGGTGTGGCCCATCTATCGGCCCTTCCTTTTTGGTTTCGCCCGCTGACAGGTGGGGGCCACCTGTCGGACCCATCTTCTCCGATGGAAACCCTCTATCCCCTTTCCTTCCCCGGCGATCACCTTCCGTTTTCCTCGCCGCCGGCCGCCCGCGTTCGCTTGATTCACCCCGGATCGCCTTCCCCGAACGCCGACGACCCCATTCCTTCTTTAGCCACGCGTTTTCACGTTTATGGCAGTACACCCGAAGCTTTTGGAAAGGGATCGCTGGAGCTCACGGGAGCCCTCGGTTCCCTGCCATCTAGACGCCGACGACCCCCTATAAAAACCCCCTCGGCTCACCGCCATCTGCCCACACCATCGTAGCCCAAGCCCGAGCGAAAGCAGAGCGCCGTCGCCCTTCTTTCGAGCTTAGGTTCGGTTCCGCCTCCGGCGAGCCATCGCTGTCAATCCCGGGCTCCTCCGCCCTAGCCACCGCCACCGTCGGGTCCGCCGTCAACCGCCCGTTCTCGGCCACCCCTCCGTCGGCCACGAAGACCGCCGGATCACCGTCGCCGTCGACCACCCGAACCCCTCCGCCGTCTACGCTCGCCACCGGTCACCTCCGGACCTCCGTCGTCGCCATCAAAGGTACGGTCATGACCGCCCTCCCCTCCCCGTTCCATTTTTGCCGTTAGCTATGCCTGTAGGCGCTCGCCGCCGCCGTCGCCATCGCATCCGAGGCCGCCGTCGCCGGAGACGAAGGGGGTACGCGCCCCCTTACGTCGTGCCGTGCCAGATCGCGCCACGGCCGTTCGATTGCGATCGACGGGCTAGGATTAAATCCCCTCAGGATTTAATCTGGGCCCTCAGATCTGGTCAAAGGGGTATCGAGGCCTCTCGGCCGTCGATCGTCACTTAACCCCCTGGATCGATCTGGTGCGTCCACGTCATACCGGTTCGCGAGATCTAATCCTGGCCGTCCGTTTTCATTTAAGGGATCCCGCCTCGCGCCTGGCCACCGGATCTGGATCCAACGGATCTGGTTGATCCAGTCCACGCGCACAGTGCACCTGTCCACCGTGGGCCTGGCTCACCGTGGACTAAAATCCATTTTCTGTTTAAATAAAATTCCAGAAAAGGGTTTAAACTTTGAAAATTCATAACTTGCTCATTTTAACTCCAAATTTCACCATTCAAAATTTGTTAAATTCAGTATATTATTCTCTACACTTTAATGCCATGAAAACAATATGTTATCCTAGCACAAAATAAACTTATGGATTAAATAAATAAAAACCCTTTAGGGATAAATTAATAATTCAGGGAAAGAATTAATAAAAACCTCTAAAACTCAACTTTTAATATTATTAAAAGTAACACCAGAATAATAAAGCTCAAATCACATATTTAGATCATAAAATTTGTATGATTTTGTTTGGTGATGTTTTATTGAATGTGTTGTTTATTTATTTTTCCGTATCGAGAAGACTACAAGTTCATCGAGGAGCAGGAGTTCTACCCCGAGGTTCCTCCATCCCCCTTTGCTGATCAAGGCAAGTCATCGACCACCTCTGTGGAAACAGTTGATCATTATTGAGCCCAGGATTTAATAAATTATCGCTATAACTCATAGGTTAATATTGCATTAGTCAAAGATCAAGCCTTACACTTATATTTATTAGATCCCCGTCCTTGTGTGCAAACCCAAGCCATGCTTATTGAGCCTTAATTCCTTGTCACTCTACAAATATTATATTAGCTAGTGCCCAATGTACCGGCACCACTGCTATAGGATAAAAGAAACGAGTCGTAGATTAGATGGATTCTGGTATATGAAATACCCCGTTATTCTTGTCTCTGGACTCTGTTGGAGTTAGGCATGTTATAAGTATGGTGGGTTCCGGGTGCAAGCTCGGGTTTTGGTATGTCGCACCCGGGGCACTATAAGGACCGGTCTGCGGGATCTGTTGCAAAGAACTTCCGTACCAACCACAAGTCTAATGGGTAAGTCCTAACTGGAAGTGTGGAACACTCCGGCTCTCAGTACCATAGTGGAGGGGGCAAGGGGCTAGCCCTCAGGGCGCCTTGTACCGACGATGGCTCAAGGGGGGGTATTGTGGAAACTCGACATGGCGAGACACGGTACGAAACCTATAAGAGGGTGCTGTTGAGTCGGGGGAGACCATATGGAAGGTTTTGGCACGAGTTCCCGTGAAATGGGTCATCTCGTTACACTTTGGTGTAAGTGATGAGTGCGTGCCTTGTGGGTACAGTGGTACATCTCTGATCAGAGTAATTCAATCTTTTCGAAAAGCCGAGCCCACGGTCAAGGGCGGGTTGTGTGACTACTCACAGTTAGTTTACAATTGTTTGAATGGATGAGTTATTCATGGCATGTAAGGACTGTTGTGCGGGGAGGTAAAACGTACTCCTCGAGTTAGAAGATGATGATGCATTCACATGTTTACTTTTCCGTACTAATAAATTGCTCACATGTAATGCTTTACAAATATGCTGCTTCCGCAAAACTAGCCACTATCTCCCTTGTTATTATCTTGATTTTATTAGTTTCTCTTCACTTTCATTCACTTTTGTATTAATGCGGTCTACGAACCGTGAATGATTGCCCGTCTTGTACGTGGTCGTGTGATGAACGTCTTGTTTTATTGATTTTCTATGGAATTTCAATAAAGTCCTGATTTATTAAATCGGGGCGCGACAAGATGGTATTAGAGCCGACTTGACTGTAGGAAGCCAAACAGACCTGACCTTAGGACTTATACTTACTATATTTTCTTACAAACACTACTTATCCTCTCATCTTCCGAAATTTTCACAAAAACTTTCTCTCTTTTGTAGATGCCGGTCCATACCATGAGCGGGACTCTTCGTGATGAGGCCAGATTTATCAGCGAGCTTCGCGTGCTCGTCGACTTCTTGGGGTTTCCCCATGAGCCTGCGTTCCACGGGATCTTTCCCGATGCGAACGAGAGCTAATGCGAGGTCACGGTTGTGATCCGCCCCTCCTCCACGCAGCCACCCTTTTACACCCATGGAGTTGGAGGACCTTCATTCATGGTGGCTAGCCAGTGAGCCGCTCTTCAGTCCCTCGCCGAGCTTCGACTGGTATACGACTACCACCTCCGCGACACCGTCTACCGCTTCAAGCCCATGCGCACACCTGGGAGTCACCGCAGCATCTACATCAGCCCCCTCACGCAGAGCAACTCCGCCATCACCCGCACGATGAGACTCTTGGAGGCCATGGACAACCTCCACACAGAGGCCATCCTCGACGCAGACAGCCAACACGACACCATCGACTTCTACCGCCACACTTCGGAGAACCTGACCCGTGAGAATGCCGAGCTCCGTCGACAGCTTGAGCAGAACCCCCAGCTGACCCTCGAGGTGGAGGAATTGAGGCGCCAGAACGAGCTTCTACGTCAAGGCGCCATGGTCAACACACAGCTCCGCCACCAGCTCAAAGAATTAAAGAAGGACATTGAAGAGATCGCACCTCTTCCGCCTCGCAATAAGACACCCCTTCGGATCCCCACTGTGAGGCCCAAGAGGATCTCCCGCAGTGCACCACCCGCCGGACCATCCAGCTCTTCGACCCCGACCGTCTCCCACGAGCCTGAGATTGAGCCGTCCCCCGAGCTACCGTAGACGTAGTTTTACGATTGAGTGCTTTTCATTCTTTTTGCTTGCTTGTATTGCCATTCATGTCAAAATATAAGGCATGAATAAAGAAATAAATAAATGTAACCACAAGAACGGTATTTTGGGAATAAAACATAGAAGAGTTCTCAAATAAATGTTGTCTACTTTGAAAACTCCAGGATGACCAACACTAAGGGTTCCGACGCTCCCCAGAATGGAGGAGAGAGTGGAAACTTGCCACAATGGGGAGCAACGGGACAAAGGTAGGCCCCAATCGCTAACCACCCCACAGTGGCCGAGATGATGGCCACTCAAAACCAGCTAGTCACTGCTTTATTGAACCAGATGCAACAACAGCAGCAGCAGATGCAAGAGCAACAGGCTCAGTTCTTCCGACTCCACCAACAGCCCGAGCTGCCCCGACCCGCCACACCAGCTCCCGCTCCCGCCTCTCAGCTCTCGGAGTTCCTCCGAGTCCGCCCACCGACCTTCTCAAGCACCACCAACCCCGTGGAGGCTGGGGATTGGTTACGAGCTATCGAGAAGAAGCTCGACCTCCTTACCTGCACCGAGCAGGAGAGGGTGGCCTTCGCCACCCACCAGCTTCATGGTCCCGCCGCAGAGTGGTGGGACAATCTTCGCGAGACTCTGCCCGAGGGCCACGCCCATACTTGGGCAGAGTTTTCGGCCGCTTTCCGTGCCGCCCACATCCCCGACGGTATTATCGCGCATAAACAATAGGAGTTCAGAGACCTGCAGCAGGGGAGCAGGTCCGTAACCGAGTATCTGCACGAGTTCAACCGTCTGGCCCGATACGCACCTGAGGAGGTCCGTACCGATGCGGCCAGGCAGGCTAAGTTCCTCCTGGGATTGAAGGATGAGCTGTCCCTACAGCTTATCTCCGGAGATTTCGCCAACTTTCAAAAGTTGGTGAATAAAGCTATCATTCAGGAGACCCAACAGAACAAGGTCGACCTGAAAAAGAAGAGGATGATTGCCTTTAGGCAAAACCAGGGCATGGCTCAGAGGCCCCGCTTCACACCTCCTCCACCGGCGCCACAATACCACCCCCGACCAGTGTATCGTCCAGCGCCACCCGCCGCCAACGCCGGAACCGGACAGCCTCGCCCCGCTCCCGCCGCCCCAACTGCACCAACCGCCCCAGCAAAGAAGGCGGAAATCCTGCGCGACAAGCACGGCAAGCCCGTGGTATGTTTCAACTGCCGCCAGGAAGGGCATTACTCCAATGCGTGCCCTCACCCCAAGCGCGTCCAAGGAGTTGCCGCGAACCCCGCCATCCGCGCCCGAGTCAATCACGTCACCGCTGAAGAAGCTCAGGCCGCACCAGAGATAGTGATGGGTAAGTTCTTGGTACATTCAGCACTTGCCGTGGTTTTATTCGACACTGGAGCTACGCACTCCTTCATATCAACCGATTTTGTGGGAAAGAACAAACTAAACATAGAAGAACTACCCAGAGCCGTACAAATAATCACCCCGGGAAAACAAACCCTGGCCCTAACCTATAGCCCAAAAGTATGGATAGATATCCAAGGTACGATATTTTGGGCAGACCCCATCCTAATAGAATGCCAAGGGTTGGATCTCATTCTAGGGATGGATTGGTTGAACAAATACCAAGGAGTAATAGAATGTGCCCAGAGAAAAGTGACTGTGACCAGCGAAGAAGGGACTGCCGTCACATTTCAAATGCCAAGTCGGAAGATCAGAAGGCCAAGACTGCATCAGATTACCCTTGAAGAGATACCAATAGTATGCGAATACCCGGACATATTTCCAGAGGATTTACCAGGGATGCCACCCAAGAGGGACATCGAGTTCAGGATCGATTTGGTGCCCGGGACTACCCCTATTTACAAGCGACCATACCGGATGGCCGCTAATGAGTTAGCTGAGATGAAGCAGCAATTGGAGGATCTCGAGAGGAAAGGCTACATCAGACCAAGTACGTCACCATGGGGAGCCCCCGTAATCTTCGTCGAGAAGAAAGAAGACAAGGCTAAGCGTATGTGTGTAGACTACCGCGCTTTGAATGAAGTAACCATCAAGAATAAGTATCCGTTGCCTCGGATCGACGATCTATTCGACCAGCTAAAGGGAGCTACGGTATTCTCGAAGATCAACCTGCGTTTCGGATATCATCAGTTGAGGATTTGAGAAGAAGATATACCCAAGACGGCCTTTACCACCCGTTATGGCTTGTACGAGTGCACGGTTATGTCCTTTGGATTGACCAACGCCCCTGCATTCTTCATGAACATGATGAATAAGGTGTTCATGGAATATTTGGACAAATTCATCGTGGTCTTCATAGACGACATCCTCATTTATTCCAAGGACCAGAAAGAGCACGAGACTCACCTCCGGTTAACCCTAGGGAAGCTAAGGGAACACCAATTATACGCCAAGTACAGCAAATGCAAGTTTTGGACGGCAGAAGTAAAGTTCCTTGGACACATCATCTCTGCGCAAGGAATCGCAGTGGACCCTGCCACCGTAGAAGCAGTTACGGATTGGCTGCCACCCACGAACGTATCTGAGATACGAAGTTTTCTGGGTTTGGCCAGATATTATCGGAGGTTCATTGAGAATTTTTCTAAGATAGCCAAGCCAATGACCAAGTTGTTGCAGAAAGGAGAGATGTTTGAATGGACTCCTAAATGTGAGGAAAGTTTCCACACTCTCAAGACCCGTTTGGTATCTGCACCCATACTGACCCTACCCGATATCCATAAGGACTTCCATGTCTATTGCGACGCATCTCGCCAAGGATTGGGATGTGTTCTTATGCAAGATGGAAAAGTTATCTCTTATGCCTCCCGTCAGTTGAGACCTCATGAGTTGAACTACCCGACCCACGATTTGGAATTAGCCGCAGTAGTACACGCCCTTAAGATTTGGAGGCATTATTTGGTTGGAAATCGCTGTGAGATCTTTACGGACCACAAGAGCTTGAAGTACATCTTCACACAGCCGGACCTCAATCTGAGGCAAAGACGATGGTTGGAGCTAATAAAGGACTATGACTTAGGTATTCACTACCACCCCGGAAAAGCAAATGTGGTAGGTGATGCATTAAGTCGCAAGGGATATTGCACAGCCATGATGATTCAGGATCATGCACCCTTGTTAAGTAGGGAGATGGAAAAGTTGAATCTTGGGTTAACCACAGGAGCATACCTAGCCACCTTGGAGACCCAGCCAATTCTATTTGAGCAGATCCGTGAAGCTCAGTTAGAAGACCCGGATATAGCTGCCATTAGGAAGAACATGAGACAAGGAAAAGCCCCAGGATTTTCACAGGATGAGAATGGCACCATATGGTTTGGAACCCGGATATGTGTAACACCCCAGGAATTAAAAAGGAATAAAATAAAAGAAAATAATATTTAAATCATTTCTGGATTTATTATTAAAGGAAAAATCACAAAAGAACCCAAATAAAGCCAAACAGGGAGAAATACTCAAAATTTGGACTTGGAAATTTTATGAGATGAACTAGAGACCAAAATATAATTTTAGGAATTTTTACAAATTTTTAATCAATAGTGATTCAACCCTTAATCAAATATTCGAATTACTGGAATTATTTTAAATCAGAAATCAATTTTAATCCTTAATGGGCCTCAACCCCGAAACCTCCCTCAGCCCGGCCCAATCCGAGCCATGAGCCGCTGACATGTGGGACCCTCCTGTCGGCGCCGCTTCCCTCCTCTCTCTCCCACGCCCGCCCCTGCCTGGTCCACCTGTCAGTCTCAGTCGCGCCCCCTTCCTCCCTCTGGCAGGTGTGGCCCGCCTGTCGGCCCCTTTCCTTTTCCGTTCGCCCACTGACAGGTGGAGCCCACCTGTCAGATTCATCTTCCTCCTTGGAAGGGGATCTCCCCCTTTCCTTTCCCGGCGATCCCCTCCCGTTTTCCCGCCGCCAGCCACCCGATCTCGACGATCCGAGCCCGGGATCGTAATCCCCTACCTCCGGCGATCGCCTTCCGTCCAATCCCGACGCGGTATCGCTGTTTTAGGAACCTATCCGTGCGCATGGAAGCTCGTCGGCGCAAGGATGGAATCCTTTCGGATTTCCACCGGTCCCCTTCCCATTTTACGCCGGCGACCCCCTATAAAAACCCCCCACGGCCACCGCCCTTAGCCACACCAGCAGAGCCCTCCCCGAGCGAAAACAGAGCGTCGTCGCCCTCTTTTTCGAGCTTCGGGTCTGCTCCACCTCCGGCGAGACATCGCCGTCGACCCCGGCCTCCTCCGCCTTAGCCACCGCCACCGACGAGACCGCCGGAGCCCGCTCGTCATCGGCCACCCCTCCGTCGGTCGTGAAGACCACCGGATCGCCGTCGCCGTCGAGCACCCGAAACCTCCCCCGCCGTCTACGCTCGCCGCCGGTCACCTCCGGGCCCCCTTCGTCGCCACCGAAGGTACTATCAGGACCCCCGTCACCTCCGCGTTCCATTTCTGGCCCTAGCTAGGCATGTAGGCGCTCGCCGCCGCCGCCGTGGATGCACCCGAGCCCGCCGTCGCCGGAGACGAAGGGGGTACGTGCCCCTTTGCGTCGTGCCATGCCGGATCGCGCCACGACCGCACGATCGCGATCGGAGGGCTAGGATTAAATCCCTCCGGGATTTAATCTGGGCCCTCGGATCTGGTCAAAGGGGTATCGAGGCCTCTCAGCCGTCGATCGCCACTTAAACCCCAGAAGTGATCTCGAGCGTCCACGCGTACCGGTTCGGTATGATTTAATCGTGGCCGTCCGATTTCATTAAAATCTTCCCGCCTCGCGCCCGATCGCTGGATCCAGATCCGACGGTCCTGGTTGACCTGGTTCACGCGCATAGTACCGCGGTCCACCGTGGGCCTGGCTCACCATGGACCAGAACCCTTTTCAGTTTAAATAAAATTCCAGAAATTGATTTAAACTTTGAAAATTCATAACTTGCTCATTTTAACTCCAAATTTCACCATTCAAATTTTGTTAAATCCAGAATAATATTCTCTACACATTAATGCCATAAAAACAGTATGTTACTGTTACCCAAAATATTTTTAACAAATAAAAGAATAAAAACCCCTTAGGGATAAATTATTAATTCAGAAAAATAAATTAGAAAGCCCTAAGAAATTAAGTTTACTGTTTATTCACCAAACATCATAATATTAAAACTTTATTCCACCTAATAAAACCCACAAATGTGTATGTTTAGTATTTGGTGAATTTTTGTCTGTTTATTGAATGTACTGTTTATTTTTCCGTATCGAGAAGACTACGAGTTCATCGAGGAGCAGGAGTTCTACCCCGAGGTTCCTCCATCACCATTTGCTGATCAAGGCAAGTCATCGACCACCTCTGTGGAAACAGTTGATCATAATTGAGCCCATGTTTTAATAACTTATCGCTATAACCCATAGGTTAATATTGCATTAGACAAATATTCAAGCCTTACACTTATATTTATTAGATCCCTGTCCTTGTGTGCAAACCCAAGCCATGCTTATTGAGCCTTAACTCCTTGTCACTCTACTATAAAAATATTAGCTAGTGCCCAATGTACCGGCACAACTGCTATAGGATAAAAAGAATGAGTCGTAGATAGCTGGATTCTGTATATGAATTTCCCTGTTATTCTCGTCTTTGGACTCTGTTGGAGTTGGCTAGGTTATAAGTATGGTGAGTTCCGGGTGCAAGCTCGGGCACTGGTTTGTCGCACCCGGGGCACTATAAGGACCGGTCTGCGGGATCTGTTGCAAAGCACTTCCGTACCAACCACAAGTCTAATGGGTAAGTCCTAACGGGAAGTATGGAATACTCCGGCTCGATGCACCATAGAGGAGGGGGCAAGGGGCTAGCCTGCGGGCGACTTGTACCGACGAGGCTCAAGGGGGGGTATGGTGGGGCTCCGATGCGTCGGGACACCATATGAAACCCATAAGAGGGTGCTATTGAGTCGGGGAGGACTATATGGAAGGTTTTGGCACGAGTTCCCGTGTGATGGGTCATCTCGTTACACTTCGGTGTAGGTGATGAGTGCGTGCCTTGTGGGTACAGTGGTACATCTCTGATCAGAGTAATCCAATCTTTTCGAAAAGCCGAGCCCACGGTCAAGGGCGGGTTGTGTGACTACTCGCAGTTAGTTTACAATTGTTTGAATGTTCGAGTTATTCATGGCACGTAAGGACTGTTGAGCGAGGTGGGGCTGACTGTACCCCTCGAGTTAGAAGATGATGATACACATGCACATGTTTACTTTTCCGTACTAATAAATTGCTCACATTTAAAGCTTTACAATTATGCTGCTTCCGCAAAATTAGCCACTATCTCCTTTGTTATTACCTTGCATTATATTTGCATTCGGTGGCTTGCTGAGTACATCTGTACTCACCCCGTTGACTTACAACATCAGAGCCCGTCTACTACGAGGAGGATGAAGGTCTGGAGTAGCGACCCAGTCAAGGCGAGACTGGAAGGAGGCGTTCATCTAGGACCCTTATTTTATTAGTTTCTCTTCACCTTTATTCACTTTTGTATTAATGCGGTCTACGAACCGTGAATGATTGCCCGTATTGTACGTGGTCGCATGATGAACGTCTTGTTTTATTGATTTTCTATGGAATTTCAATAAAGTCCTGATTTATTAAATCGGGGCACGACAAGATGGTATCAGAGCCGACTTGACTGTAGGAAGCCAAACAGACCTGACCCTAGAACCTATATTTACTATATTTTCTTACAAACACTGCTTATCCTCTCATCTTCCGAGGTTTTCACAAAAATTTTCTCTCTTTTGTAGATGCCGGTTCACACCATGAGCGGGACTCTTCGTGACGAGGCCGGATTCATCCGCGAGCTTCGCGTGCTCGTCGACTTTTTGGGGTTTCCCCATGAGCCTGCGTTCCACGGGATCTTTCCCGATGCGAACGAGAGCTACTGCGAGGTCACAGTTGTGATCCGCCCCTCCTCCACGCAGCCACCCTTCTACACCCATGGAGTTGGAGGGCCTTCATTCGTGGTGGCTAGCCAGCGAGCCGCTCTTCAGTCCCTCGCCGAGCTTCGACTGGTATACGACTGCCATCTCCGCGACACCGTCTACCGCTTCATGCCCATGCGCACACCCGGGAGTCACCGCAGCATCTACATCAGCCCCCACACACAGAGCAACTCCGCCATCACCCGCACGATGAGACTCTTGGAGGCCATGGACAACCTCCACACCGAGGCTGTTCTCGACGCAGACAGCCAACATGACACCATCGACTTCTACCGCCACACTTCGGAGAACCTGACCCGTGAGAATGCCGAGCTCCGTCGACAACTTGAGCAGAACCCTCTGTTGACCCTTGAGGTGGAGGAGTTGAGGCGTCAGAACGAGCTCCTACGCCAAGGCGCCATGGTCCACACCCAGCTCCGTCAGCAGCTCAGAGAGTTGAAGAAGGACATAGAGGAGATCGCGCCTCTTCCGCCTCGCAGGAAGAAACCTCTTCAGATCCCCACTGTGAGGCCCAAGAGGATCTCCCGCAGCGCACCACCCGCCGGACCATCCAGCTCCTCGACCCCGACCGTCTCCCACGAGCCCGAGATCGAGCCGTCCTCCGAGCTGCCATAGACATAGTTTTACGGTTGATTGTTATTTTTATTTTTTCTTGCTTGTATTAGCATTCATGTCAAAACATAAGGCATGAATGAAGAAATAAATAAATGTAACCGCAAGAACGGTACCCTTTTGAAACAAAATATAAAGAAGTTCACTAAAATAAATGTGTCTACTCTGAAAACTCCAGGATGACCAACACTCAGGGTTTAGACGCTCCTCAAAATGGAGGAGATAGTGGCAACCTGCCACAATGGGGAGCCACCGGGCAAAGGCAAGCCCCGGTCGCCAATCACCCCACTTTGGCCGAGATGATGGCCACCCAGAACCAGTTGGTTGCTGCCCTATTGAACCAAATGCAACAGCAGCAGCAGCAAATGCAAGAGCAGCAAGCTCATCTCTTCCGCCTCCACCAACAGTCCGAGCTGCCCCGACCCGCCACACCAGCTCCCGCTCCCGCGTCCCAGCTTTCGGAGTTCCTCCGAGTCCGTCCCCCGACCTTCTCGAGCACCACCAACCCCATGGAGGCTGGGGATTGGTTGCGAGCTGTCGAGAAGAAGCTCGATCTGCTGACCTGCACCGAGCAGGAGAGGGTGGCCTTCGCCACCCACTAGCTTCATGGTCCCGCCGTAGAGTGGTGGGACAATCATCGTGAGACCCTGCCCGAGGGCCACGCCCCTACTTGGGCAGAGTTCTCGGCCGCCTTTCGTGCCACCCACATCCCTGACGGCATCATTGCCCAGAAGCAACAAGAGTTCCGAGACCTGCAGCAGGGGAGCAGGTCTGTCACAGAGTACCTGCACGAGTTCAACCGTATGGCCAGGTACGCACCTGAGGAGGTCCGTACGGATGCGGCCAGACAGGCTAAGTTCCTCCGGGGACTGAAGGATGAGCTGTCTCTACATCTTATCTCTGGAGATTTCGCCAACTTCCAAAAGTTGGTGAACAAGGCTATCATGCAGGAGACCCAGCAGAACAAGGTCGACCTGAAGAAGAAGCGAATGATTGCCTTTAGGCAAAACCAGGGCATGGCCCAGAGACCCCGTTTTGCTCCACCTCCACCAGCACAGCAGTACCACCCCCGCCCAGTGTATCGTCCGGTGCCACCCGCTGCGAATGCAGGAGCCAGCCAACCTCGTCCCGCTCCCGCCGCACCAACCGTCCCAGCTGCCCCGGCCAAGAAGCCAGAGGTTTTGAGAGACAGGCATGGCAAGCCTGTAGTATGCTTCAACTGCCGCCAGGAGGGACACTACTCCCATCAGTGCCCTCATCCCAAGCGTGCTCAAGGCGTCGCCTCCAACCCCGCCGTCCGCGCCAAGGTGAACCACGTCACCGCCGAGGAAGCCCAGGCCGCACCAGAGATTGTCATGGGTAAGTTTATGGTTCATTCATCACTTGCAGTGGTATTATTTGACACCGGAGCTACCCACTCCTTTATATCAACTGCTTTTGTGGAAAATAACGCCCTGGACATAAGTGAACTACCCAGGCCAGTATTGATAGCTACCCCGGGCAAGCAAACCCTCGCCTGTTCCTTTAGTCCAAGGGTATGGGTAGAAATCCAAGACACGATATTTTGGGCCGACCCCATTCTAATAGAATGTCAAGGTTTGGATCTCATTCTAGGGATGGATTGGATAAATAAACATCGAGGAGTGATAGAATGTGCCCAGAGAAAAGTGACTGTGACGGATGAAGTCGGGACTATCGTCACATTCCAGATGCCCAACATGAAGGTCGGAAGGACAAGACTACATCAGATTACCTTGGAGGAGATACCAGTAGTCAGTGAGTACCCGGACGTATTCCCAGAGGATCTACCAGGGATGCCACCTAAGAGAGACATCGAGTTCAGGATTGACTTGGTGCCCGGAACCACCCCTATCTACAAGCGACCATACCGGATGGCCGCCAATGAGTTAGCTGAGATGAAGCAGCAGTTGGAGGATCTTGAGAAGAAAGGCTACATCAGACCAAGTACATCGCCATGGGGTGCTCCCGTCATCTTCGTCGAGAAGAAAGAAGACAAGGCAAAGCGTATGTGTGTGGATTATCGCGCCTTGAATGAAGTGACAATCAAGAATAAGTACCCGTTGCCTCGGATCGACGATCTCTTCGACCAGCTAAAAGGAGCTACAGTATTCTCGAAGATCGACTTGCGTTCTGGTTATCATCAGTTAAGGATCCGAGAGGAGGATATACCCAAGACTGCCTTCACTACCCGTTATGGATTATATGAGTGCACGGTTATGTCCTTTGGATTGACCAACGCCCCGGCATTCTTCATGAATATGATGAATAAAGTGTTCATGGAGTATTTGGACAAGTTCATCGTGGTCTTCATAGACGACATCCTCATTTACTCCAAGGACCAGAAGGAGCACGAGGCTCACCTCCGGTTAACCTTAGGAAAGTTAAGGGAACACCAATTGTATGCCAAGTACAGCAAATGCAAGTTTTGGATGGCAGAAGTAAAGTTCCTTGGACACATCATCTCTGCGCAAGGAATCGCAGTAGACCCTGCCACCGTGGAAGCAGTTACGGATTGGCTGCCACCCACGAACGTATCTGAGATACGAAGTTTTCTGGGTTTAGCCGGATATTATCGGAGGTTCATTGAGAATTTTTCCAAGATAGCCAAGCCAATGACCAAGTTGTTGCAGAAAGGAGAGAAGTTTGAATGGACTCCTGAATGCGAGGAAAGTTTCCGCACTCTCAAGACCCGTTTGGTATCTGCACCCATACTAACCCTACCGGATATCCGTAAGGACTTCCATGTTTATTGCGACGCATCTCACCAAGGATTGGGATGTGTTCTTATGCAAGATGGGAAGGTTATCTCTTATGCCTCCCGTCAGTTGAGACCTCATGAGTTGAATTATCCGACCCATGATTTGGAACTAGCCGCCGTGGTGCACGCCCTTAAGATTTGGAGGCACTATTTGTTTGGGAATCGCTGTGAGATCTTTACGGATCACAAGAGCTTGAAGTATATCTTCACACAGCCAGACCTTAACTTGAGGCAAAGACGATGGTTGGAACTAATCAAGGACTATGACTTAGGTATTCACTACCACCCCGGAAAAGCAAATGTGGTAGCTGATGCCTTAAGTCGCAAGGGATATTGCACAACCATGATGATTCAAGAACACGCACCCTTGTTATGTAGGGAGATGGAGAAGTTGAATCTTGGATTGACCACCGGAGCATATCTAGCCACCCTGGAGACCCAGCCTATTCTATTTGAGCAGATCCGTGAAGCTCAGTTGGAGGACCCGGATATAGCTGCCATTAGGAAGAACATGAGACAAGGAAAAGCCCCCGGATTTTCAGAGGACGAGAATGGCACCATATGGTTTGGAACCCGGATATGTGTGCCGGATAAACCCGAGATAAAGACCCTTATCCTGAGGGAAGCCCATGAGACATTGTACTCCATTCATCCCGGCAGTACCAAGATGTACCAGGACCTGAAAGAACGTTATTGGTAGGTCAGCATGAAGAGGGAGATTGCCCAGTTTGTCGCCGAGTGTGACACCTGCAGAAGAGTAAAGGCTGAACATCAGAGGCCTGCAGGATTGTTACAGCCACTTAAAGTGTCTGAATGGAAGTGGGAAGAGATCGGTATGGATTTCATCACCGGACTACCTAAGACCCAACTTGGGTATGATTCTATTTGGGTGATCATCGATCGGCTTACAAAAGTAGCTCATTTCATAGCCGTCAAGACGACCTTCAGTGGCCCTAAGCTTGCAGAGCTATATATGGCCCGGATCGTATGTCTTCATGGAGTGCCTAAGAAGATAGTGTCTGACCGAGGAAGTCAGTTTACCTCTCGTTTCTGGAAGAACCTTCAAGAGGAGATGGGCACGAGATTGAATTTCAGTACCGCCTACCATCCTCAGACAGATGGGCAAACAGAGAGGGTAAATCAGATACTAGAGGATATGCTTCGAGCATGTGTTCTGGATTTTGGAGCCACTTGGGATAAGAGCTTGCCGTACGCTGAATTTTCATACAACAACAGCTACCAAGCCAGCCTTCAGATGTCTCCCTTTGAAGCACTATACGGACGTAAGTGCAGAACGCCTCTACTTTGGGACCAAACCGGTGAATCCCAAGTATTCGGAACAGACATTCTTCGTGAAGCTGAAGAGAAAGTACGGATCATCAGAGACCGACTCAAGACAGCCCAATCATGACAAAAGAGCTACGCAGACAATCGTCGCCGAGACCTAGTCTTTGAAGAAGGAGATCATGTCTACCTTCGAGTTACACCCCTCCGTGGTACTCAACGGTTTAACATGAGAGGAAAGTTGGCCCCTCGATATGTTGGACCATTCCCCATTATCCGACGCCAAGGCGAAGTAGCTTATCAGTTGGAACTACCACCCTCATTGACTGGAGTGCATGATGTGTTCCACGTATCTCAACTCAAGAAGTGTCTCCGCGTCCCCACAGAGCAAGTGGATCTTCAGCAATTGGATGTCCAAGAGGATCTGACCTATGTGGAAAAGCCGGTCAAGATATTGGAAGTCAAAGAAAGGACTACCAGGAGTCGAGTAATCCGCTTCTGCAAAGTGCAGTGGAGCAATCATCCGGTAGAGGAAGCTACATGGGAAAAAGAAGATGAACTCAAGGCACAGCATCCTGAGCTATTCGAGGATTGATCCGAATCTCGAGGACGAGATTCTCTGTAAGGGGGATAGGATTGTAACACCCCAGGAATTAAAAAGGAATAAAATAAAAGAAAATAATATTTAAATCATTTCTGGATTTATTATTAAAGGAAAAATCACAAAAGAACCCAAATAAAGCCAAACAGGGAGAAATACTCAAAATTTGGACTTGGAAATTTTATGAGATGAACTAGAGACCAAAATATAATTTTAGGAATTTTTACAAATTTTTAATCAACAGTGATTCAACCCTTAATCAAATATTCGAATTACTAGAATTATTTTAAATCAGAAATCAATTTTAATCCTTAATGGGCCTCAACCCCGAAACCTCCCTCAGCCCGGCCCAATCCGAGCCATGAGCCGCTGACATGTGGGACCCTCCTGTCGGCGCCGCTTCCCTCCTCTCTCTCCAATGCCCGCCCCTGCCTGGTCCACCTGTCAGTCTCAGTCGCGCCCCCTTCCTCCCTCTGGCAGGTGTGGCCCGCCTGTCGGCCCCTTTCCTTTTCCGTTCGCCCACTGACAGGTGGAGCCCACCTGTCAGATTCATCTTCCTCCTTGGAAGGGGATCTCCCCCTTTCCTTTCCCGGCGATCCCCTCCCGTTTTCCCGCCGCCAGCCACCCGATCTCGACGATCCGAGCCCGGGATCGTAATCCCCTACCTCCGGCGATCGCCTTCCGTCCAATCCCGACGCGGTATCGCTGTTTTAGGAACCTATCCGTGCGCATGTAAGCTCGTCGGCGCAAGGATGGAATCCTTTCGGATTTCCACCGGTCCCCTTCCCATTTTACGCCGGCGACCCCCTATAAAAACCCCCCACGGCCACCGCCCTCAGCCACACCAGCAGAGCCCTCCCCGAGCGAAAACAGAGCGCCGTCGCCCTCTTTTTCGAGCTTCGGGTCTGCTCCACCTCCGGCGAGACATCGCCGTCGACCCCGGCCTCCTCCGCCTTAGCCACCGCCACCGACGAGACCACCGGAGCCCGCTCGTCATCGGCCACCCCTCCGTCGGTCGTGAAGACCACCGGATCGCCGTCGCCGTCGAGCACCCGAAACCTCCCCCGCCGTCTACGCTTGCCGCCGGTCACCTCCGGGCCCCCTTCGTCGCCACCGAAGGTACTATCAGGACCCCCGTCACCTCCGCGTTCCATTTCTGGCCCTAGCTAGGCATGTAGGTGCTCGCCGCCGCCGCCATGGACGCACCCGAGCCCGCCGTCGCCGGAGACGAAGGGGGTACGTGCCCCTTTGCGTCGTGCCATGCCGGATCGCGCCACGACCGCACGATCGCGATCGGAGGGCTAGGATTAAATCCCTCCGGGATTTAATATGGGCCCTCGGATCTGGTCAAAGGGGTATCGAGGCCTCTCAGCCGTCGATCGCCACTTAAACCCCAGAAGTGATCTCGAGCGTCCACGCGTACCGGTTCGGTATGATTTAATCGTGGCCATCCGATTTCATTAAAATCTTCCCGCCTCGCGCCCGATCGCCGGATCCAAATCCGACGGTCCTGGTTGACCCGGTTCACGCGCATAGTACCGCGGTCCACCGTGGGCCTGGCTCACCGTGGACCAGAACCCTTTTCAGTTTAAATAAAATTCCAGAAATTGATTTAAACTTTGAAAATTCATAACTTGCTCATTTTAACTCCAAATTTCACCATTCAAATTTTGTTAAATCCAGAATAATATTCTCTACACATTAATGCCATAAAAACAGTATGTTACTGTTACCCAAAATATTTTTAACAAATAAAAGAATAAAAACCCCTTAGGGATAAATTATTAATTCAGAAAAATAAATTAGAAAGCCCTAAGAAATTAAGTTTACTGTTTATTCACCAAACATCATAATATTAAAACTTTATTCCACCTAATAAAACCCACAAATGTGTATGTTTAGTATTTGGTGAATTTTTGTCTGTTTATTGAATGTACTGTTTATTTTTCCGTATCGAGAAGACTACGAGTTAATCGAGGAGCAGGAGTTCTACCCCGAGGTTCCTCCATCACCATTTGCTGATCAAGGCAAGTCATCGACCACCTCTGTGGAAACAGTTGATCATAATTGATCCCATGTTTTAATAACTTATCGCTTAACCCATAGGTTAATATTGCATTAGACAAATATTCAAGCCTTACACTTATATTTATTAGATCCCTGTCCTTGTGTGCAAACCCAAGCCATGCTTATTGAGCCTTAACTCCTTGTCACTCTACTATAAAAATATTAGCTAGTGCCCAATGTACCGGCACAACTGCTATAGGATAAAAGAATGAGTCGTAGATAGCTGGATTCTGTATATGAATTTCCCTGTTATTCTCGTCTTTGGACTCTGTTGGAGTTGGCTAGGTTATAAGTATGGTGGGTTCTGGGTGCAAGCTCGGGCACTGGTTTGTCGCACCCGGGGCACTATAAGGACCGGTCTGCGGGATCTGTTGCAAAGCACTTCCGTACCAACCACAAGTCTAATGGGTAAGTCCTAACTGGAAGTATGGAATACTCCGGCTCGATGCACCATAGAGGAGGGGGCAAGGGGCTAGCCTGCGGGCGACTTGTACCGACGAGGCTCAAGGGGGGGTATGGTGGGGCTCCGATGCGTCGGGACACCATATGAAACCCATAAGAGGGTGCTATTGAGTCGGGGAGGACTATATGGAAGGTTTTGGCACGAGTTCCCGTGTGATGGGTCATCTCGTTACACTTCGGTGTAGGTGATGAGTGCGTGCCTTGTGGGTACAGTGGTACATCTCTGATCAGAGTAATCCAATCTTTTCGAAAAGCCGAGCCCACGGTCAAGGGCAGGTTGTGTGACTACTCGCAGTTAGTTTACAATTGTTTGAATGTTCGAGTTATTCATGGCACGTAAGGACTGTTGAGCGAGGTGGGGCTGATTGTACCCCTCGAGTTAGAAGATGATGATACACATGCACATGTTTACTTTTCCGTACTAATAAATTGCTCACATTTAAAGCTTTACAATTATGCTGCTTCCGCAAAATTAGCCACTATCTCCTTTGTTATTACCTTGCATTATATTTGCATTCGGTGGCTTGCTGAGTACATCTGTACTCACCCCGTTGACTTACAACATCAGAGCCCGTCTACTACGAGGAGGATGAAGGTCTGGAGTAGCGACCCAGTAAAGGCGAGACTAGAAGGAGGCGTTCATCTAGGACCCTTATTTTATTAGTTTCTCTTCACCTTTATTCACTTTTGTATTAATGCGGTCTACGAACCGTGAATGATTGCCCGTATTGTACGTGGTCGCATGATGAACGTCTTGTTTTATTGATTTTCTATGGAATTTCAATAAAGTCCTGATTTATTAAATCGGGGCGCGACAATATGTGTGCCGGATAAACTTGAGATAAAAACCCTCATCCTGAGAGAAGCCCATGAGACATTATACTCCATTCATCCCGGCAGTACCAAGATGTACCACGACCTGAAGGAATGTTATTGGTGGGTTAGCATGAAGAGGGAGATTGCGCAGTTTGTCGCCGAGTGTGACACCTGCAGGAGGGTAAAAGCTGAACACCAGAGACCTGCAGGGCTGCTGCAGCCATTGAAAGTACCTGAATGGAAGTGGGAAGAGATCGGTATGGATTTCATCACCGGACTACCAAAGACCCAACTTGGGTATGATTCTATTTGGGTAATCATCGACCGGCTTACAAAAGTAGCGCATTTCATAGCAGTCAAGATGACCTTTAGTGGCCCCAAGCTTGCAGAATTATACATGGCCCGCATTGTGTGTCTTCATGGAGTGCCTAAGAAGATAGTGTCCGATAGAGGAAGCCAGTTCACCTCTTGTTTTTGGAAGAACCTTCAAGAAGAGATGGGAACAAGATTGAACTTCAGTACTGCCTACCACCCTCAGACGGATGGACAAACAGAGAGGGTAAACCAGATATTGGAGGATATGTTACGGACATGTGTCTTGGATTTTGGAGCCACTTGGGACAAGAGCTTGCCATACGCTGAGTTTTCGTACAACAACAGCTATCAAGCCAGCCTTCAGATGTCTCCTTTTGAAGCCCTATATGGGCGTAAGTGCAGAACACCTCTACTTTGGGACCAAACTAGTGAATCTCAAGTGTTCGGAACAGACATTCTTCGTGAAGCTGAAGAGAAGGTACGGATCATCAGAGACCGACTCAAGACAGCCCAATCAAGACAAAAGAGCTACGCGGACAATCGTCGTCGCGACCTAGCATTTGAAGAAGGAGACCATGTCTATCTTCGAGTTACGCCTCTCCGTGGTACTCAATGGTTTAACATGAGAGGAAAGTTGGCCCCTCGATATGTTGGACCATTCCCCATTATCCGACGCCAAGGCGAGGTTGCTTATCAGTTGGAACTACCACCCTCATTGGCTGGAGTGCATGACGTGTTTCATGTTTCCCAACTAAAGAAGTGTCTCCGCGTCCCGACAGAGCAAGTGGATCTTCAGCAGTTAGATGTCCAAGAGGATCTGACCTATGTGGAAAATCCTGTCAAGATATTGGAGGTCAAGGAAAGGATTACCAGGAGTCGGGTCATCCGCTTCTGCAAGGTGCAGTGGAGCAATCATCCGGTTGAGGAAGCTACATGGGAAAAAGAAGATGAACTCAAGGCACAACATCCTGAGCTATTCGAGGATTGATCCGAATATCGAGGACGAGATTCTCTGTAAGGGGGATAGGATTGTAACAACCCAAGAAATAAAAACAAATAAAATAAAAGAAAAAGATTATTTAATCATTTCTGGATTTATTTATTAAAGAAAAATCCTAAAAGAACTCAAATAAGGCCAAACAGAGAGAAATATTCAAAATTTGGACCTGAAAATTTTATGAGATGAACTAGAGACTAAGATATAATTTTAGGAATTTTTACAAATTTTTATCAACAGTGATTCAACCCTTAATCAAATATATAAATTACTAGATTTATTTTAATCAGAAAACAATTAAAAATGCTTGATGGGCCTTAACCTCCAAAGCACCCGAGCCCAGCCCAATCCAAGCCATGAGCCACTGACCCGTGCGTCCCGCCTGTCGGTGCCGCTTTCCCCTCTCTCCTCCCGCCCACGCCCCGCCTGACCCCGCATGGCAGCCTCCCGCCTCCGCTCTCCTCTCCCTGACAGGTGTGGCCCATCTGTCGGCCCTTCCTTTTTGGTTTCGCCCGCTGACAGGTGGGGGCCACCTGTCGGACCCGTCTTCTCCGATGGAAACCCTCTCTCCCCTTTCCTTCCCCGGCGATCACCTTCCGTTTTCCTCGCCGCCGGCCGCCCGCGTTCGCTTGATTCACCCCGGATCGCCTTCCCCGAACGCCGACGACCCCATTCCTTCTTTAGCCACGCGTTTTCGCGTTTATGGCAGTACACCTGAAGCTTTTGGAAAGGGATCGCCGGAGCTCACGGGAGCCCTCGGTTCCCTGCCATCCAGACGCCGGCGACCCCCTATAAAAACCCCCTCGGCTCACCGCCCTCTGCCCACACCGTCGTAGCCCAAGCCCGAGCGAAAGCAGAGCGCCGTCGCCCTTCTTTCGAGCTTAGGTTCGGTTCCACCTCCGGCGAGCCATCGCCGTCAATCCCGGGCTCCTCCGCCCTAGCCGCCGCCACCATCGGGTCCGCCGTTAACCGCCCGTTCTCGGCCACCCCTCCATTGGCCACGAAGACCAACGGATCACCGTCGCCGTCGACCACCCGAATCCCTCCGCCGTCTACGCTCGCCGCCGGTCACCTTCGGACCTCCGTCGTCGCCGTCAAAGGTACGGTCATGACCGCCCTCCCCTCCCCGTTCCATTTTTGCCGTTAGCTATGCCCGTAGGCGCTCGCCGCCGCCGTCGCCATCGCATCCGAGGCCGCCGTCGCCGGAGACAAAGGGGGTACGCGCCCCCTTACGTCGTGCCGTGCCGGATCGCGCCACGGCCGTTCGATTGCGATCGGAGGGCTAGGATTAAATCCCCTCAGGATTTAATCTGGGCCCTCAGATCTGGTCAAAGGGGTATCGAGGCCTCTCGGCCGTCGATCGTCACTTAACCCCCTGGATCGATCTGGTGCGTCCACGTCATACCGGTTCGCGAGATCTAATCCTGGCCGTCCGTTTTCATTTAAGGGATCCCGCCTCGCGCCTGGCCGCCGGATCTGGATCCAACGGATCTGGTTGATCCGGTCCACGCGCACAGTGCACCTGTCCACCGTGGGCCTGGCTCACCGTGGACTAAAATCCATTTTCTGTTTAAATAAAATTCCAGAAAAGGGTTTAAACTTTGAAAATTCATAACTTGCTCATTTTAACTCCAAATTTCACCATTCAAAATTTGTTAAATTCAGTATATTATTCTCTACACTTTAATGCCATGAAAACAGTATGTTATCCTAGCACAAAATAAACTTATGGATTAAATAAATAAAAACCCTTTAGGGATAAATTAATAATTCAGGGAAAGAATTAATAAAAACCTCTAAAACTCAACTTTTAATATTATTAAAAGTAACACCAGAATAATAAAGCTCAAATCACATATTTAGATCATAAAATTTGTATGATTTTGTTTGGTGATGTTTTATTGAATGTGTTGTTTATTTATTTTTTCGTATCGAGAAGACTACGAGTTCATCGAGGAGCAGGAGTTCTACCCCGAGGTTCCTCCATCCCCCTTTGCTGATCAAGGCAAGTCATCGACCACCTCTGTGGAAACAGTTGATCATTATTGAGCCCAGGATTTAATAAATTATCGCTATAAATCATAGGTTAATATTGCATTAGTCAAAGATCAAGCCTTACACTTATATTTATTAGATCCCCGTCCTTGTGTGCAAACCCAAGCCATGCTTATTGAGCCTTAACTCCTTGTCACTCTACAAATATTATATTAGCTAGTGCCCAATGTACCAGCACCACTGCTATAGGATAAAAGAAACGAGTCGTAGATTAGATGGATTCTGGTATATGAAATACCCCGTTATTCTTGTCTCTGGACTCTGTTGGAGTTAGGCATGTTATAAGTATGGTGGGTTCCGGGTGCAAGCTCGGGTTTTGGTATGTCGCACCCGGGGCACTATAAGGACCGGTCTGCGGGATCTGTTGCAAAGCACTTCCGTACCAACCACAAGTCTAATGGGTAAGTCCTAACTGGAAGTGTGGAACACTCCGGCTCTCAGTACCATAGTGGAGGGGGCAAGGGGCTAGCCCTCAGGGCGCCTTGTACCGACGATGGCTCAAGGGGGGGTATTGTGGAAACTCGACATGGCGAGACACGGTACGAAACCTATAAGAGGGTGCTGTTGAGTCGGGGGAGACCATATGGAAGGTTTTGGCATGAGTTCCCGTGAAATGGGTCATCTCGTTACACTTTGGTGTAAGTGATGAGTGCGTGCCTTGTGGGTACAGTGGTATATCTATGATCAGATTAATTCAATCTTTTCGAAAAGCCGAGCCCACGGTCAAGGGCGGGTTGTGTGACTACTCGCAGTTAGTTTACAATTGTTTGAATGGATGAGTTATTCATGGCATGTAAGGACTGTTGTGCGGGGAGGTAAAACGTACTCCTCGAGTTAGAAGATGATGATGCATTCACATGTTTACTTTTCCGTACTAATAAATTGCTCACATGTAATGCTTTACAAATATGCTGCTTCCGCAAAACTAGCCACTATCTCCCTTGTTATTATCTTGCATTATATTTGCATTCGGTGGCTTGCTGAGTACATCTGTACTCACCCCGTTGACTTACACCATCAGAGCCCATCTACTACGAGGAGGATGAAGGTCTGGAGTAGCGACCCAGTCAAGGCGAGACTGGAAGGAGGCATTCATCTAGGACCCTTGATTTTATTAGTTTCTCTTCACTTTCATTCACTTTTGTATTAATGCGGTCTACGAACCGTGAATGATTGCCCGTCTTGTACGTGGTCGTGTGATGAACGTCTTGTTTTATTGATTTTCTATGGAATTTCAATAAAGTCCTGATTTATTAAATCGGGGCGCGACACATGGTCAATAGAAGTCAAAGGAGGCCTAATCAAAAATGGTCAAAGAAGTCTGTTCGTAACAACATGGCCAAATATGAAGGAGCTGATGATGAGAATATGAAGTTTTATCCAGAATCGGTTAGGATAGATTGCTTGGACGACAAGTCTCCGGACTATAAATATGTATCCTGTTGTAGCAATTGTGTTAGCTACAACACACATTTTGTATGTGTGTATATGGTGTATAAAATGAACTTCGAAGGGTTCTCTCAGAGGGAGAAAGGATTTATACTGGTTCGGACCTCCCCTAGGGGATAATAGCTCTACGTCTAGTTTGTGGTGGATTTGGCATCGTATGCCTCGGTGTGGTATAGTGAACTCCAGGGTTTCATGGCCCTGGCTCAGCTATCCTGTTACAAGGGCTTGGCCCTGCTTTTATAGGCACGCAGGCCAAAGGAAAAGACCAAAATGCCCTCTATAAGTCCTAGGCTCATAGGGGCAAAAAGGGGAAAAGGAGCTAGCTACTGTACAAAAGTGCTTTACAGCTTTACAGACGTGCTAGACAACATCACTTTTTGACCAGCTAAACGACATACCAGGGGTAGAGAGCCCCCTGGTATGGCTTCTACACTGTAGCGAGGTGTAAATATCTTCTGGGTTCGGAGCAGGGGATGGAGCTCTTCATGCGAAGGCCGCGAGGAAGGCTTCGAAGTACACTCCAAAGTAGGCTTCGAAGCATACTCCGAAATGGGTTCCGAACTTGGCTCCGAACTGGGTTCTCGGACACTGGTTCTGAGGGACTCCGAAGGGAGCCTGAAGGTTAAGTCCGAATAGGGTTTGAGGGTTAACTCCAAACAGAGCTCGAAGGCTAACTCCGAACAAGGCCCAGAGGCTAACTTCGAAGTTAGCCTGAACCTTTGCCTCTAGCAATCTTCAAGGGATCTTGAGGGCTTCGCTCCAGAGGGCTCCGAGGGAGTTCGGAGGTTTCGCTCCAGAGGGCTCTGAAGTGTTCCTTGGGACTTGGAAACAGCTTCTTCAGAAAGGAACAGGCTTTGACAGTGTTGGGCTCCGGGCCAAAGGCTGTCGGAGGCTGACGTCATTTGGCCCCTGTTCAAGGGAAACTTATTCCCCCAACAGTAGCCCCTCGCTCGCAGGCCTTCGGGACGAAGGGGTGCGTGCGCCCTTGGGACAAATGACAGAAAATACAACTTCAGGAAAAAAGGCCTTCGGAGCTTGGACCGAAGGTGGCTTCGAAATGCGCAGGTAATATCGCCTGCGTCAGTTGTCAGAATGACCTCGGGGAGATCAACTGACTCCGCAACGGCTATAAAATTGACCGTTACTATGCGTCTGGCCACTTCGCCTTCGCTGGAGGCCCACCTGCCAGTGGGTTCGGCCCAAGAACCGTCGGGATTTTTACCGCCTATAAATAGGGGTTTACCGCCCACGGCTTCGGCACGCTTCTCATTTGCTCTCTCCTCAGCGCCTTGCATCCTTCTCTATCTTCTCCTCCTTAGCTTCGCGCGAAGCACCCCTCGCTAGCTTTAGTCCCTTCGCGCCGAAGCTCCACAAAATGCCGAAGAAGGTTGCTTCGAAGGCTTTGGCCTTGGGCTCGAGCTCGAGCTCCGCCCAAGCGCAGGCAGCGGCAGTTGCGGCAGCGAAGCCTGCACCGAGGCGGTTGGGGCCGAGGGACCTTCGGTCACCATCCGACAAGTTCGAGCAGACACTGGAGATGAGGGCCTCGATCTCCACAGAGGAGTCCGTCCGGAGGGCCTGCGAGGGAAGGATTGCTTTGAAGATTCAACTTAGAGTTCCGGAGAAGTAGGAGGCCATACCGAGGCCTCAGGCTGATGAAGTGGTGCTGTTTGAAGCCTTCTTTGAAGCTGGCCTCGGACTGCCGGCGGTGGGGATGTTGAGCGAAGTCCTGAAGGCCTATAACCTCGAGCTTCCTCAGCTTTCCCCCAACGCTGTGGCGAGGCTGGCTGTGTTTGAATGGGCCATGAGGGCCGAAGGTTGCGAGGGCCGCGTAGACGTCTTCGTCGCCCTCCACGACGCCAACTGTCAACCAAAGCCGAGGGAGGGTGCAGACCGCGTCAAAAGGGCTTTGGCCTTCGGAAGCGCCAACTTCCAGCTTTGGAGGGAGTACCAAGATGCCTTCCCGGCGAGGGCCGCCAACAGCAAATGGTACTCGAAGTGGGATCAAGAGTGGTTCTACGCCTCCGTCGGTGCGAACTCTCCCCTTCGGAGTACCAATGCACTCATCTCTTATCAGCGTGAAGGGGTGGTGAAGACGAGCCCCGACACCCTTCGCTCGAGGATCTCACTTCTTCGGAGGGTGGCCGCGAAGATGAGCATGAGGGAACTCACGGAGGAGTTCATCACCCTCCAGCTCAGTCCCCTTGCGCGCTCTTGGCCGGAGGGTCTCTTCCAGCCTTCGGGCCAGGGGGTCTAAACGAAGTAGCATTCGAACGCCTCGGTAAGACTTCGAAGCTTTTCTACTTTCATACTTCACTGTGAACTTTATTCTGACTTGGATCTTTATGAAGCCACTCTTGAAGTGAGGACTCCGGAGGAGGCCATCGCGACGGCGGAGCGCATTGTTGGGACCCCGACACTGGAGGAGCAAGCCCAATGGCTTGCTCTGGTGGGGACTTGGGAGCATTGGAACAGGGTGTGGACCCTGCTTGGCTTCGAGGAGGTCTAGGCCCTGCCAGACTTCTCCCACCCCGCAGCTTCGACTATCGGCTCCAAGAGGAAACAGGGGGAAGACGACGAGCCCGAAACTTCGAGGGCTCGGCCAAAGGCCCTCACGACCGAAGCCTCTACTCCGGAGGAAGCAGCGGCCGCGAACATTCAAACAGAAGCAGAGCCAACAAGGGCTCCGCTGATAGCTACCGAGGTGGTAGTGAAGACCTCGACGGCGACGACTTCGGGCGCGGAGGCCGACGCGCCAGCTTCGTAGCGAAGGGATTGGGGGGCACACATTGACCCCTCTACCTTCGAAGAGATCTCCGATGAAGGTAAACACTTCAAACATACTTCTCTTTGATAAGCGGATTTTGACTTGAACTTTTCGCAGAGGATGATGTTGGTGCGAGGCCCACCGTTCCGAAGGCAACAGAGGTTTCTAGCAGCAGCAGCAGTAGCTCGGAGTCCGATAGCTCCTCGTCTGAAGAAGATGGAGGCAACGGTCACGACGAAGGCGACGAGGAAGTCGATGTAGTGGATCGAAGCCCAGCCTTGCCGAAGCCTGTGCAGGCGGTTGCAGCAGAAGAAATCGTCCGGCCTTTGCTGCTGAAGGGGGGCATGATGGAGGAGGCCCTCAACAACTTCCGCGAGGTCTACGCTGCTGCGGAGGCAGGAGGCTTGGTGGCTCAACTCAGCCACTCGAACCCCATGGACCTCTTCATCAACGCGAACGAAGCTCTCATCCAAGTGAGCGAAGTCCTATGCAGCCTTCGAGTTATACTTTGGTCTTCGATCAACACTTATAGTTTTCTTGACTTCTTTCAGGCCTTCGCACTGAACGCAGCAGCATCAACCTCTGCGGATAGGCGGATGACACGCTTGGCGGAGGAGAAGGAGGCCCTCCGACGCGAAGCCTCGGTGGAAGCCGAGAAGCGAAGGCGGGCCGAAGCTTCAGCTGAGGCGGCGAGGGCCGAGGCTGACAAGGCTAGGGAAGCTTTGGCCTCAGAGATCGACAGGCTCCGAGCGGAGCTCCAAGCTGCGAAGGATGCTGAAGCCCAGCTGGTGAAGGAGAACTCCGAGCTTCGCCAAAGAGCTTAGGGCCTTAAAAACTTTGTCGTTGGCAACATCGGCGAAGCCACACTGAGCCTAACCGAGGTCCTACAACAAATAGGGACCGAGTGTCGGGCTCCAGCCTTTGGTTGCCAGGATCCAATTGGGGACCGCGTTGCATTTTTGAAGGTGGTGGCTTCGACGGCGGAGCAATCCTTGAAGGGCTTCGCCTTGATGGCCGACCGAGTGGCGGGTCAAGGGGTGTTGCAAATGCTTCATGACGCGGGGTGCAACCACCTCAAAGCAGCAACCTTGGTGACTCCGGTGGCCTTCGGAGGCCAGCACTTGGTGATGCCTCCGGCCGGTGTCCGCGGAGCCTGGCGGCGACTTTAGGAGCCTTGGAAGGACCAAGGCTTTGAAGCAGTCCTCGAGCTTCAGAAAGCCCTCCGCCTTCACCAAGCTAGGGCTCATGCCTCGCCAGCTCAGCCTTCGACGTCTGCACCTCCGCCTCTGAAGGTGTAGATCTCCTTAGGCTCCTTGTAATTCTTAGTTGTAGGCTTGTAAAAACTTATCAGTTTATTAATATAAATGCGGGGTGCTTTATACCTACCCAGGCTCAGTCTCCGAATGTTGACTTCGAAGTACTTGAGGACTCTGAAGAACTTCGCCAATTGTGGGCGGTCCTCGAGGTAGCTAGGTCCGAAGGCCCCCCTCGTTTTAAACTTCCGAGGGGGCCTAACGGCGAAGCCATCCCCGAAGTAGTCTAGGATCTGCTGGCTATCTTGAAGACGGAGTCCCTTCGGAGTTCTTCATCCTTGCTAGACTTAAGTTGCTTCGCAGTAAACTCACGTAGCGAGGGGGTACAACCTCCACGAACGGTCTTGGCAGGTGATGAAGCCTTAGACTTCTCCGCCTTTAACATGGCACCACCTGCCTCGCAGACCTAGAGCGACCTGCAAAGTGGAAGACGAAGCCTGCGGGCTTCGGAGCTTGGACGAACCGGACGTGGGAGGACAGGCTCCGATGAGGCTTCGTCCAGCCGAGGGGGCCCTGGCCAAAAGAAAGGCAAGCGAGGGGTGGGGCCTCGAACTCGCTTTTTCTTAGGCTTAGACACAGACTATTCATAATTTGTTTTTGAAGTGTATTTGTAACATACTTCTCAGTTATCATTCAATGAATGAGATTTGTTTGTATTTGCATACTTCATCTGCATGCTTCACATTATTTGATGGCTTTGAACGTTTTTAGCTTGTCACGCTTGTACTGCTCATTACATTCGCACACTTCGCATATATGCTTCCCCCTTGCTCGTGGTAGCTAGGGACTTAGTCGTTGCTGGTGCGGGCAATAAAAGATGCGAAGGGGTGCGCTTTTTGGCGGCTTTGGATGCTTATAATATATCGGGCGAAGGCCTCTTTCGGGCTTCGAACGCATTAATTTGGAGCGAAGCAAGGCTTCAGCGTAGTCAAATTAAGCGAAGCATGCTTCGGCATGCTTGGATTTGGATGTTGTGCGTGAGCAAGGCTCCGAAACACACTTAGTTTTTAAGCGAAGCATGACTTCGAGATGCTTAGTTTTTAGATTAGATCACGTCACGTGAAGTGAGGCCTCAGTGCGTGTTCAGATAGCGAAGCAAGGCTTCTTGAGCTTGATCCTGTAGTGAAAAGGATATTTTGGTGTGGATTCACCGAACCTGCGATAAGTTGAGCCACCTTCGACTCTGAGCCACCTTCGACTCTAGGTCGCCTACTACCCTGGGCCACCTTCGACCTAGGGATGCATCAGGCCGAAGCCTGGAATCCCGGACTTGCCGAGCCGTCGCCCGGAAGCCTCAAAGCCCACTGCTACGGGCCCGGAGGCGCTGTGTAGCCTTCGGAGGGATGCTCTGGATTTTGTAAAGCGAAGCTAGGCTTCAAATTTTAAATAAGGCGAAGCAAAGCTTCGGGTTTTTGATAAGGCGAAGCAAGGCTTTGAATTTTTGGAAGGAAACAAGGCTTCGATTTCAAAACGTGAAGCATAGCTTCGGTTTTAAAACACGAAGCAAGGCTTCAATTTTTCACTAAGATGGAGCAAAAGTTTGCATTAATGGCGAAGCAGGGCTTCGGCTTTAAGGCGAAGCAAAGCTTCGATTTTGAGCGAAGCAGGGCTTCGATTTTATACTAAAGTAAATGTAAAATTGTACATTGAAGTGGTACTTCGGATTGTGCACATACCTCGCAAAGTAGGTGGAAACTAGCATCGTAGCCCCTAGGGCTTTGACGGCCTTCGACACACGAAGTGAAGCCCCTTGCTGGAGGGTGAGTTCCGAAGTGAGAAGGACGAAGGAAGGCGAAGAAGACCTTCGATCTGCATCTGAAGCCCCTTGCCGAAGGGTGCACGAAGCAAGAAAGCTTCGAAGCTCCCCCCTCAGACGCACTTCGAATTGCAGACAGTGGCAGAGAACTTAGCTTTTAGGACTAAGGTCCCCACGGACGACGCCAACTGTTGTAGCAATTGTGTTAGCTACAGCACAGGTTTTGTATGTGTGTATATGGTGTATAAAATGAACCTCAAATGGTTCTCTCAGAGGGAGAAAGGATTTATACTGGTTCGGACCTCCCCTAGGGGATAATAGCCCTACGTCCAGTTTGTGGTGGATTTGGCATGGTATGCCTCGGTGTGGTGTAGTGAACTCCAGGGTTTCATGGCCCTGGCTCAGCTATCCTGTTACAAGGGTTTGGCCCTGCTTTTATAGGCACGCAGGCCAAAGGAAAAGACCAAAATGCCCTCTACAAGTCCTAGGCTCATAGGGGCAAAAAGGGGAAAAGGAGCTAGCTACTGTACAAAAATGCTTTACAGCTTTACAGACGTGCTAGACAACGTCACTTTTTGACCAGCTAAATGACATACCAGGGGCAGAGGGGCCCCTGGTATGGCTTCTACACTATAGCGAGGTGTAAATATCTTCTGGGTTCGGAGCAGGGGCCGGAGATCTTCATGCGAAGGCCACAGGGAAGGCTTCGAAGTACACTCCGAAGTAGGCTTCGAAACATACTCTGAACTGGGCTACGATCTGGGCTCCAAACTGGGTTCTCAGAGACTGGTTCTGAGGGACTCTGAAGGGAGCCCGAAGGTTAACTCCGAACAGGGTTCGAGGGTTAACTCCGAACAGAGCTCGAAGGCTAACTCCGAACAAGGCCCGGAGGCTAACTTCGAAGTTAGCCTGAACCTTTGCCTCTAGCAATCTTCAAGGGATCTTGAGGGCTTCGCTCCTGAGGTCTCCGAGGGAGTTCGGAGGCTTCGCTCCAGAGGGCTCCGAAGTGTTCCTTGGCACATGGAAACAGCTTCTTCAGAAAGGAACAGGCTTCGACAGTGTTGGGCTCCGAGCCGAAGGCTGTCGGAGGGTGACGTCATTTGGCCCCTGTTCAAGGGAAACTTATTCCCCCAACATATACCTTAGTTAGGTTAAACACATATCTCTGTCAAACAACTACTCAGTGCATCGCCACCCTTGACTTCCCAAGGTTAATCCCGGCGGGATTCGACACTCGGAGCTGGGCTGCATCGTTCTGATCTCCGGCGAAGAGGTGAGTCCTGCCACCCCTAACGATCGTATCGATTAGGTTAGTGCCTTCACGGTTGCATAAATTTGATCTCATGAAGACATTAACTGAAACAGTACGATCACCGATTTATCGCAGTGTATTGGCTAGGTCTAAAGCTGTAGGACTGAAAGTAGCGACCAGAGGGAGGGTGAATGGGCGCCTAAAAATTTCTTGCTAAACTATAACTTAATCCCAACACCCTAACGAACTTAACTAGACAAATAATATTAGCAAAGAAAATTACAGGAACTAAAAATAATCTAGCCTAAAAACGACCGGTGTCCTAATCAAAAAGACACCAACACAGTGCTTAAAGGCAGATTAAAAATGGATCCACAGATCAACACACATAGATCAATATCATTTCATCAAGCATAGAGAAAGCACAGGATAATCACAGATATTTAATTGAACAAATTAAGTGCTAAGAAAAATTGTCTACCTGTAATTACCTGTGATGTGAAACCTATCGGTGAAGCAAAAAAATCCAAACAGGAGGTAGTACTTTCAGTGCGATGACCAATACTTGTTCGTGATGGAAAAATATCCCTTGGCAGGAGTTGGCAAAAATCACAAAAAAACCAACAACAATAATTAATTATACCATGGTTTTCGTGCATTAATTTCCTGGAAGATGAGTCACAGACTCAATGCTCTGCTGACTGCATGTGGAAGAACACCTACTGCCAAGCTGAGCCTAAGCTACAAAGCTACACACGATGTGCAGTAGAAGATAAAAACCAGAAAATCCTGTACCTAAAATCCAACTAGCGTACACAGATTTCCTACTTTGGGCACGCAAAACGAGATAGCAGATTAATATTTTTTTAATAAAAAACTGAAGACTCTTGATTATCTCCTGTGAACAATGTGTCGAACACATTGCAGGCACCGCTCCCGAATGTTGATGTTCTGACGCATATACTTTAGGGAAGAAAAAATACTACACACGCAAACAAGTACTAGTTGTAGCCCAATCAAAACCACAGTTCAGAGTTCAACTGAGAAACCAAGGGTTGGTTTCAGAGTTATTGATGAGTGATTGACAGATTTTATCCTCTGATTCGAAGGGGTCCCTCCGAAGGGGTTCAGAGGTTGGTTCTCCGAAGGGGTTTGGAGGTTGCCTTACCGAAGGGTTCGGTGGGTTCTGGTTGCTGCAGCTGTTGCAGCGGAGTGTGCCTGTCAGAGGGGTCCGACGGTACACAATGACTGGGTTGTACCGAAGGTCTCGGTACTTTGGGAGGTACACTAGAGTGTGTGCCGAAGGTTGTTTACCCAGAGAGGTCTTCGGGGTACTGGATACACTTGTCTGTTTGTCTGTGGTACGCAGGTGACCTCGGAGGCGACGAACGGTTCGTAGCATGTGAACCTGGGTCAAGCGGGAGGCTTGATGCCAGGGGAGCAGGGAGCTCCGTCACGAAGGTTGTGAAGGGGTCAAGGTCGGACCTCGGGTCGAGGTGCGCCAGGAGAAGACAGTAAGTGCGGAGTGTGGCTCTGGGTGAAGGTACTCCGAGACGAAGTCCTCGGAGGTGAGGCACTTCGAAGGGTACTCCGAATGGAGTGGCTTTAGAGTATGGTGGACGAAGTCCTCAGCAATGAGGCAATGCATTCGTAGTGTGCTCCGGAGGGAGACACTCGAAGGTATACCCGACGAAGGTCTCAGAAGTCGAGGTGCATCGATGGCATGGTCTGGGTGAGGTTCGTCGAGGAGTGTGCTCGGGGAGAGACACTGTGACGAAGTGCTCATGGAATGCTTCATGCGGAGGCCTTGGACGAAGGAGGGACTTCGAAGGGTGGTACTCCGAAGGAGGGGCTTCGGAGTGAGGCTGACTTGAGGTACTTCGGCCAGGCATGGCTTCGGTACATGGGCTGATGGAGTTCGAGCTGGGTGAAGCTGCGAAGCCATGGTGGTCCACTCCAGAGGTGTTGGTGCGAAGGCCCAAGGGCTTTGACGGCTTCGGCTCAAAACCGTCACTGTATCGAAGGCAGACTTCGGCGAAGCGAAGGCCACCAGGCTCAAGGCTTCTCGGCGAAGCTACCGCACCCTCGCGTGCGAAGGGAGGCTGCAGAAGGTCAAAGACTGCAAAGGCTGACACTGTCTGCTCTGCAAAAAGCTGACGCTGTCCCCTCTGCAAAGCTGACAGAGAAGCCTCCAGAATAAAGGTGGACTACCTTTTGTACCCCTTAGTTCTGTAGAGACAAAATCAATGTAAACCCTAGGGGTAAAGTAGTCACTTCCTTTGGGTGAACTGTGGGCTATAAATATGGGGGCTCGGTAGGTAACATTTAACACTTTGAGCATTTACTGTTGAGCTCCTGTAGCCACATACCTCGCTGTATTCATCCAGAGTTCAATCTATTTGTGTTCCTTGTTCAAGCGGCGAAGCTCTGCTTCTTTGTGCTTTTTGCTTGAGCTCGCGTTACATACCTCGCTTGTTGTAGTGCACCGGAGCCTGTCTAGGCGAAGGTTGTCTTTGTGCGAAGTGTGTTTTTTCAGCGTGCTGTCGCTCTGTGTAACTTTAGGCTAGACCTCACAGCTTACTAGCGAAGTCCTGATCAAGGCCCGTTTTGCTTCTTGTGTCGAAGCCCTTAGCGAAGTCCGTTTGTGTGCGTGTAGACCTTCGTGTACGAAGCACAGCACCAGTTGCTGCTGCCAAGTACTTGGTCGAAGTCCTCAGAGGGATGTCCACTCTTGCGAAGGGTGAAGTGCGAAGCCTGCTCGAAGCACCTTGTGTGCGGAGCCTGCACTGACTTAGCAGAGTAGAGTTTCGAGGGTTGTTAGTGGAGCGAAGTCTTCTTGGCTTCCAACTTTTGCTCCTACGAAGCCTGTGTTCGGAGCTGTCGAAGTACCTCCGAACCAGACCTTCGAAGGTAGTGTTCGAAGCCTGTTCCGCAGAAGACAGGATTAAAACCGAAGGCTAGGTTTTTAGCCCGAAATTTTAAAAGCTCCCATTCACCCCCCTCTGGTCGCCGTTTCCGGTCCAACACTCTTTGTTGACTTTTGCATGGAGCATGGCATAGAACATCAATTTTCCGCTCCGTGGGTTCCTCAACGGAACGGTGTTGTTGAGAGAAAGAACCACACTTTGGTTGAGATGGCTAGGACGATGCTCGATGAGCACAGGACTCCTAGGAAATTCTGGGCTGAGGCCATGAACACTGCATGTTACATCTCAAACCGAATCTTCTTGCGCTCAATTTTGAACTTGACATCTTATGAACTACGTTTTGGGAGACAGCCCAAAGTTACTCACCTTCGAGTTTTTCGCTGTCATTTTTTTATCCTAAAACATGGAAATTTGGACAAATTTGAGTCGCGTTCTTTTGACGGGATCTTTTTGGGTTACACTATACATGGTCATTCTTATCGTGTTTATAATTTAGAAACTAACACTGTCATCGAGTCATGTGATGTGACTTTTGATGAATCAACCCCTCTGTTAGTTCTACTTTTGAACAGGCAAATGAACATGACATGGAATAGACCATCTTTGAAGATGAAGATCCTGGAGAGTTCGAGGATGAACCCCTACTACCCTCGACATCAATCCCCGAAGCCGACCCCGCTTTGACCACTTCGGCACAAGGTCCCGAAGCAACTACCTCGACATCGGTCATCTTGGACCACTCCAATGCACAAGTTGAGGGGGAGATTGCATCCCGCCGCGAGGCTCCACATCATGTTCAAAGGATGCATCCTTCCGAGCAGATCATTGGTAAGCTTGATCAAAGGGTAACACGTTCTCATTTGCCGCATCCCGTGGTTTCACACTTTATCAAATGGATGTTAAAAGTGCTTTTCTTAATGGCTTCATAGTCGAAGATGTTTATGTAAAACAACCCCCTGGATTTGAAAACCCCAAATACCCACATAAAGTCCTTAAACTTCATAAGGCCCTTTATGGACTAAAGCAGGCCCCTCGGGCATGGTATGATAGACTTAAGTCTTTTCTACTTGAGCGGGGGTATTTGATGGGATCTGTTGATAAAACCCTATTCACTCTCAAGCATGGCAAAGATTTCCTCCTAGTCCAGATTTATGTGGATGATATCATCTTTGGTGGCTCTTCTCATGCTTTGGTTGCCGAGTTTGCAGATGCCATGAGCAGGGAGTTCAAGATGTCCATGATGGGTGAGCTTACATTTTTCCTTGGTTTGCAAATCAAGCAAAGCAAACAAGGTACCTTCGTCCACCAGATGAAGTACACCAAGGACCTGCTCAAGAAATTCGACATGGCTGATGTGAAGCCACTCGCCACTCCAATGGCTACATCTGTAGCATTGGATCCTAACGAAGATGGAGAAGCCGTAGATCAGAAGGAGTTTCGAAGCATGATCGACTCCCTCCTCTACTTGACTGCTACGAGGCCAGACATACACTTCACAGTGTGTCTGTGCGCTTGTTTTCAGGCTTCACCACGAGCTTCGCACCGCCAAGCGGTAAAGTGCATTCTCAGGTATCTCAAACATACCCTCGAATTTGGCATTTGGTATTCGGTGTCTTCCTCTTTGTGTCTTCGAGGTTATTCCGATGCGGACTTTGCTGGGTGTAGGATTGATAGGAAAATTACCTCTGGTACTTGTCATTTTTTGGGTACTTCACTAGTTTGCTGGTCTTCCCGCAAATAGTCTAGTGTTGCACAATTGACGGCTGAGGCCGAATATGTTGCTGCAGCTAGCTGTTGCTCTCAGATTTTTTGGATGGTTTCCACTTTGCGGGATTTCAGGTTAGATTATAAGAATGTTCCACTTTTCTGTAATAACACTAGTGCTATTTGTATTGCAAACAACCCGGATCAGCATTCCAGAACCAAACACATTGATGTGCGATATCATTTTCTCAGAGATCATAATGAGAAAGGTGATATTGAGCTTCAATATGTTGATACCCAACATCAGCTAGTCGATATTTTCACAAAACCCCTCGATGCTTCTCGTTTTGCCTACTTGCATGGGGAACTTGGTGTTTGTCACCCTTACGACATTTTGTGAGGGGGAGCAGATTTTGATTGACTTGCATATGCTCATTGTGTGTGAAATTGCATTTACATCTTTTGCACTTATATGCCTGATTTTAATTCATGAAATCATGTCAGCTCAGCTCTATTTAATATGTCTGAAAAATTTTGTGCATGATTTTTCTTTCCAAAATCAAATCATGCTCACCGCTTAGTCTTGAATCTAGCATGTTTAGGCAGGACCGCGTTAGCTATCTTTTATCTGCTTGATAGCAAGACACCTTTTCTTTGGATGCTAAACATTGCAACTTGAAAAAATTGTATTCATGGATATTCATCAAGTGCTAAACAATTTATTCACTTAATTAAAAATTCGAAAATCCATGATTTGCATGATACAAGCGAAAAAGATCCAGGTGGGTTTATTTGTCGCACTGCTGTATTCTAGACTGCTTACCATTGCACATTGGTCTGAACTGGGATATTATAGTGTATGCCAAAATCAATGCCTTAAGCTTCTGATAGCTTTCATGCCTAGGCTTAGCCTGATTGTAAAGTATAAGGTAGACAAACAAATAACCCCTAGCATTATGAAAAGAACAACAAAAAGAAATTCATTGTTTATCAAGTTTGCTTTCAATGCTCCACTTGAACTTGACTTGTCTGTCTAGAGTAGAAATTGACTAGCTTTGCGCAGTCCCTGCTTTTACTTGTCTAGTTACCTTGATTGAGTGGTGATGCTTTTATTTCAAAATGATAAAATCACATGCTGTCATCATGTTTTTAGAGAATGTTAAATTGAGCTGAGCACATAAAATTTGGTATTAAAGTTGGCATATTTTTGCTTTATATGTCTTTGCAATTCTGCCCATTTCGAAGCTTTGCATCTTTTGAGTGCTCCTTGATGCTTGCATTGCCAAAGGGGGAGAAATTGTTGAGTTCTCTGCAGCAAAGGGGGAAAATAAACTCAGGGGGAGTTTTTATCTTGCATAGGGAAGACTTGCCGAAGGGGCTTTTACTCTTTTAAAAAAGGGGGAGGAAAATTCTTTTGTCAAGTGACATGATTTGACTCGTTTCTGAGTTTTTATGGTCACTTATGTGCTGAATTTTTTCAAATTTTCTTGAACTTAAATTTGGTTGTCAATGCACTCATCAAGGGGGAGATTGAGAAACCAAGGGTTGGTTTCGGAGTCTGTGATGAGTGATTAACAAATTTTATCCTCTGATTCGAAGGGGTCCCTCCAAAGGGGTTCAGAGGTTGGTTCTCCAAAGGGGTTCAGAGGTTGCCTTACCGAAGGGTTTTGTGGGTTCTGGTTGCTACAGCTGTTGCAGCGGAGTGTGCCTGTCGGAGGGGTCCGACAGTACCCAATGACTGGGTTGTACTGAAGGTCTCGGTACTTTGGGCGGTACACCAGAGTGCGTGCCGAAGGTTGTTTACCCAGAGAGGTCTTCGGGGTACTGGATACACTTGTCTGTTTGTTTGTGGTGCGCAGGTGACCTCGGAGGTGACGGACGGTTCGTAGCAAGTGAACCTGGGTCAAGCAGGAGGCTTGATGCCAGGGGAGCAGGGAGCTTCGTTACGAAGGTTGTGAAGGGGTCGAGGTCAGACCTCAGTTCGAGGTGCGCCAGGAGAAGGTAGTAAGTGTAGAGTGTGGCTCCGAGTGAAGGTACTCCGATATGAAGTCCTCGGAGGCGAGGCACTTCGAAGGGTACTCCGAATGGAGTGGCTTCGGAGTATGGTGGACGAAGTCCTCAGCAATGAGGCAATGCATTCGTATTGTGCTCCGGAGGGAGACACTCGAAGGTATACCCGACGAAGGTCTCAGAAGTCGAGGTGCATCGAAGGCATGGTCCAGGTGAGGTTCGTCAAGGAGTGTGCTCGGGGAGAGACACTATGACGAAGTGCTCATGGAATGCTTCATGCGGAGGCCTTGGACGAAGGAGGGACTTCGAAGGGTGGTACTCCGAAGGAGGGGCTTCGGAGTGAGGCTGACTTGAGGTACTTCGGCCAGGCATGGCTTCAGTACACAGGCTGACGGAGTTTGAGCTGGGAGAAGCTGCGAAGCCGTGGTGGTCCACTCCGGAGGTGTTGGTGCGAAGGCCCAAGGGCTTTGATGGCTTCGGCTCAAAACCGTCACTATATCGAAGGCAGACTTCGGTGAAGCGAAGCCCGTCAGGCTCGAGGCTTCTCACCGAAGCTACCGCACCCCTCGTGTGCGAAGGGGGGCTTCAGAAGACTCCAAAACTGCAAAGGCTGACCGCGTCTGCTCTGCAAAAGCTAGGGCTGTCTCCTCTGCGAAGCTGACAAAAGAAGCCTCCAAATAAAGTAGACTACCAGCTGTACCCCCCTGTTCTAATGAGACAAAACCAGTGTAAACACTAGGGGAAAAGTAGTCTATTCACAGGGCTGAATAGTGCCTATAAATAGTGGAAGCTATCTAGGTCACATCAACACTTTGAGCAGCCATTTTGAGCTCCTGTGCTAGCCGCCACATACTCTCTGTATTCATCCTGTGAGTTCATTTTGTGTTCACTGTTCAAGCAATGAAGCTTTGATTCTGTTCTCTTTTACTGCTTGAACTTGTATGCGTACTTCACTGCATGCTTTGATTTCTCTATGCACCATCTTCTTGTGAGTATTCTAGAGAGGTGTGTGAGAAGTCTGTCTAGGTGAAGTGTGTTTTTCAGTGTCTGTTCGCTCTGTATAAACAGGAGGCTAGACCTCTCTGATTACTAGCGAAGCACTGTTCGAAGCCCGTTTTCTTCCCCTTATCGAAGTACTCAGCGAAGTGTGTTCAGTGTGCGTTTAGACCTATGAAGTGCGAAGCATAGTACCAGTTGCTAGCGCTGAGTATTTGGTCGAAGTCCTTAGAGGGAAGTCTGTTCTTGCGAAGGGTGAAGTGTGAAGCCTGCTCGAAGGCACCCAGTGTGCTGAGCCTGCACTGACTTAACAGAGCTGATCGAAGTCCTCAGAGGGAAGTCCGCTCTTGCGAAGGGTGAAGTGCAAAGCCTGCTCGAAGGCACCCTGTGTGCGGAGCCTGCACTGACTTAGCAGAAGCTGAATTTTCGGGGTTGTGGGTGGAGCGAAGTCTTCTTGGCTTCGAACTTTTGCTCCTTGCGAAGCCTGATTTCAGAGCTGTGAAATACCTCCGAACCAGAACTTCAAAGGGTGTGTTCGAAGCCTATTCCGCAGAAAACAGAAGTAAAACAGAAGGCTATTTTTAGTCTAAAATTTTAAAAGCTCCCATTCACCCCCCTCTGGTCGCCATTTTCGGTCCAACATCAACGATAAAACATGATTCAGAACAACTAATGAGAAACAATAAACACAACATGGATTAGATTAACCTGCTGTGATGCATGTGGCTGAGTGTAGCGCCTTTCTCTGCCGCACGCTGTTGTGTCTCGTACTCCCCACCAATCAAAAGCACTGCAGACCTGTCGAAGCCACAGCCTCGGCTGCCTCTCCTGCGCTGCAGAGCCTGCTGCTGCAGCCGCACCTTGGTTGCCACGTGCAAGCCTAGCTGCGTGCCAAGTGCGTCGCCCGGAGGAAAAGAAACAGACGAATCAAAGACGACAACGGCAGATGAACAGAACCAACGTAGATCGATTGTGGCGGCGGAAAAAAAACATGGACTGTAGATTGATCTTTTAGAAACAGACATCTATCCCTAAGGGGATAGGGTCCTATTTATAGGCGACTCCTAATACATGAAAAGACTAATTTACCCCTAGGGTAAATTAACACTAACTCTAAAATAAATTCCGAAAATTACTAAAATATTCTTAGAAAAATCACCTGACTCAAATAAAAATATTCTAAACTTAAAAACTAAATATTAATATCCTAAAAACAAAATAATCATAGGTTGTTAGTTTTGCGCCGAAACTTACAAAGCGTCCACCGTCTTCGCACCGGGTACCCGGATTAGGCCGACCCGACCCCGCAGCTTCCTCAGCCCGGCAATTGCTCGCCGCCCGTGTACCTAAGTCAAACCCAGTCAACAGACCAGTGGATCATCCGCCGCTCCTAGCCCATGTACCTGGATTGGGCCAGCCCGACTCCACGGCTCCTCTGCCCGGCTATCGCTCGCTGCCCGTGTACCTGAGTCACACGCGCCTCAGACACGGCAGGTCTTCTTTTCTCTTCCTTTTACTTCTGTTGATAATCAATCATCACATCTAGAGTATCAAAACTATGTTCTTCAACATGGTTTCTCAAAAGGCTCATCAGATTGATCTCTTAGATTAATGTGATCTAGGTGTGGTAGTTTGAGGCTTCATCAGTTAGGTCTGACATCTCTTGCTATTGTATATTTTCATGTTTTATACCGTTCATCTAAATAAAGTATGCCCGATACTTTGAAATATTATTAAGATCATCGTTATTAGCTACTATCTTGGTTAGGCCTGATCTAGTTGTTATGATGATTTTCATGATATAGACATGTTATATGTCACATTTTATTTATTTCTGTCGGAGTACAAGCCGATAGGTTATCTTCAATTCAATGTCATATCTTATTTGTCATCGGAAAATGCTCATCGGCCATACGTGTAAATTTCCTATCGACATAATAGTCCATGATTATCTTATCCTTATTGCGATCATCGACTCGATAGCCGATAGGCTATGCTACTGATACTGTTTTTTTCTATTTCCTTATCCGTTACAGTGTCAAACTGATTGGTACGCCTTGAACCTTTTTTTCTAATAACGTAGGACCTACACTGGAGTTAAGCAGATCTCTCAGGCCACACATGTGTCAAAGTGTGACCAAAAAATGCACCAACAAGTGGAGTATGCAGGCCCCTCAAGCGGTTATGTGAAAAGGTATCAGTTAGAGTAGACCGACATAATGGAGTGCATGTGGGCCCTTAAGCGATTTTTGCAAAAAGCATCAGTTATAGTAGACTGGCATCTGTCAGATGTGACTAACATGATAGGATGCCCGAGACCCATGAGATCTTTAACAGGCGTATGTCGGTTGAGGTATCATGCTTCGTTTTCTCCCATTTGCAGCCGCCAGATCTATTTTCAACGACTCGATGGAGTCATCGAGGCATGTTGACCAGTTGAACAATATTGTGGATTTGCTCTTGAAACTCGTCCTAAGGCAATCACAACATATGGGGGCCCAAACCGCCACATGGCCAGCTATATATAGCTAGTTTTTGCGTTATACACCGCACTCTTACTGCTTTTGCTTGAATCCAATTTATCTTCCTCCTCACGCCCGAGCCTTTTGAGAAACCATGTTGAAGAATATGGTTTTGATATTCCAGATGTGATGAGTGATTGTCAACGGAAGTCAAAGGAAGGGAGAAATGAAGACCTGCCGAGTCTGAGGTGCGTGTGACTCAGGTACACGGGCAGCGAGCGACAACCGGGTAGAGGAGCCATGGAGTCGGGCTAGCCCAATCCGGGTACATGGCTAGGAGCGGAAGATGATCCACTGGTCTGTTGACTGGGTTTGACTCAGGTACACGGGCGGCGAGCAATTGCCGGGCTGAGGAAGCTGCGGGGTCGGGTCGGCCCAATCCGTGTACCCGGTGCGAAGACGGTGGACACTTCGTCAGTTTCGGCACAAAACTGACAGCCTATGATTATTTTTTTAAGAATATTAAAATTTAGTTTTTAAGTTTAGAATATTTTTAGTTGAGTCAGGTGATTTTTCTAAGAATATTTTAGTAATTTTCGGAATTTATTTTAGAGTCAGTATTAATTTACCCTAGGGGTAAATTAGTCTTTTCATGTATTAGGAGTCGCCTATAAATAGGCCCCTATCCCCCTGGGATAAATGACTGTTTTTAATAGATCAATCTACAGTCTGGTTTTTTTTTCCGTCGCCTCATTTTTTATTTTTTCGCCGCCACACTTTGTTTTGCCTCCCCTCACCGGCGAAAAGATTATGCGCCTTTCGTGTCCACCGTCGGCGGGCGTAGCAGAGCTTCAGGGCGGACCTAGGTGTGGCAGGAAGCTGCGACTGCTTTCCATCACGGGACCCACGAAAGCAGCGGCAGCCGGCTTGCCGCACAGAAGCCACAGCAGCTTCACGGAATGCTACAGGGCTCCAGGATTTGTTTTAAACGGTGGCTTCCTTCTCTCACACGCGAGGAACATGATAAAGTTGGCGTCAGGTTGCTGCAGTCAAGGCTTGCGCAGCTTTGGTGCTGAGGGCCCCACGGCTGTCACAGCTATTCCTGCAGCGTGCGTAGGCACCCGTTTTCCCGGCGATCTCCTGCACGAGCGCACGGACTTCAAAGCGGCGACTGCTAGATCACAGGCGCACGTCACTCGGTGGGATTTCACGGCGGCCGGTTGCAGGCAGGAGCTACGCTCGAGGCAACAGCAACGTCGACGCAGAAGGTCCGCAGGTAAGTTAGTTTTTAATCTACTATTTTTTAGCTAGTTAATTAACTAAGTATTGATCTATTTTGATTAGCAGTAAAATTGCCTTTAGTATTTTCGTAGATATTTTTATCCGCTAGATATTAATCTTTAATCTGCTTATTCATTATCTCGTATTATTTATTTAAATATATCTGTTTAATCTGCTCATATAAAAAGAACAGAAAAATCTATTAGTCGCAGTAATATTTTTATTCTAGTTTTCACGTACAATTTTTTTCGGTTTAATTCTGTTTTAATTTTTAATGATCCATGTTTTATTCATTTAATTAGTATTTATTTCTAGACTGAAATATTAATATCTCGTGATTTATCTAAGTGTTTTTATTTACTGTAGTTATTTTATTTAGTTTAGTTTATTTTATTTTAGAATATCATTTTAATTAGGACACTGGTTATTTCTAGGCTAGACAACTTGAGTTCTAGTAATTTGTTTTGCTAATATTATTTGTTTGGCTAAGTTGTTTTGGGTGTAGGGATTAGGATATCGTTTAGCAAGAAATTTTTTAGGCGCCCATTCACCCCCCTCTGGTCGCTACTTTCGGTCCTACAAGTGGTATCAGAGAAAGGTTAGGGTTTTCTAATATCTTAACCGATTCTAAACCAAGGTAGTGACTATGACGTCTTCTGGTAAAATCTCGTCCCTAGAAGGTTTTGGCTACACTTATTGAAAGACTCGCATGCGAGCATACCTTATGAGCCAGAGCTCGGACATATGGGAGATTTGTGTTCATCCTACTTTCACCATAACGACTATTGCTGTGGATACTGTTGTAGATGTAGTTACCCAGCATCAAAATTAGTAAGGTGGTGAATATTTTATTTTCTGGTCTAGGTCCTAGTGAGTTTGAGCGTGTTAGCCATCTCACCACTGCTCGAGAGATCTAGGCTACCCTCCAGGCACACCACGAGGGGACAGCTCAGGTCAAGGCTAGACTCTACCAGACCTACCGGCGTGAGTATGAGAATTTCTCATAGAAGCCGGGTGAGACTGTTGAGGCTTTGTTTGGTCGCTTTCAATCGATCATTGTAGGACCGAAAGTAGCGACCAGAGGGGGGTGAATGGGAGCCTTAAAAATTCTTTCGAATATATGGCCTGTTCCCAACACCCAACTCACCTCAAGAGACTAAGCAACAAAAAATGAACAGATAGCCTAAGTCTAAAGGTTTCTAGCCTAGAATCAATTAATGTTAAACAGAGAGCTACCAAAGTAGTGCAACTAGGCAGATAAATAAAATATGGCAGGTCTAAACTTCTCAACGAAATGATCTAAGTATATGTTCAGTGAGATGAGAAGTTACTGTTCAGATTTGTCTCCTGTTCGAAGCTTGTCGAAGCCTGCTTCGTTGGTCGAAGCCTGCTTCGGAGGTTGGTGACGAAGCCTGCTTCGGAGGTCAGTTGCGAAGCTTGTCGAAGATGCCGAAGGTGTTTTGGTCTAGCCTAGTTCGAAGGTGCAGGAAGCGAAGTATGCTTCGAAGTGAAGTATGATAACTCCGGAGCCTGCTTCGAAGTATGTACTTCGAAGGCAAGGCTTCGGACACAGCTTCGAACCGAGTGCTTCGAACCTAAACCTTCGAACAGAAAGCTTCGAATGCAACACACAGACGGACTACCTTCGAACAAAGAGGCGAAGCCTGTCACACGACAAAGGCACCAAATTCGAAGCCTACACTCTACCTTCGAAAAGAGCAAGCTTCGAAAAGAAAAGTGAAGACTGACACGCCACAAAGAAACCAGAGCGAAGCCTAGCAGAACGACAAGCTTCGGAGCCAACTTCGAAAACTATCGAAGTGGACTTCGAACAGATAGGGCCGGTGTACCTTCGCACTGTCGTTCGAAGTATGCGATGCTGTCCGTATAGAAAAATACTTCGACGCTAGCAACACAGAACACAAAACGAAGTTCGAAGATCGAACGAAGCCTTCGTGTATGTCAGATCGAAGCCTGCCTCATGGAGCTGAGGGGCTTCGAACAGAGAGGATAGCTTCGCTAGAAAACAGCCAGAAAAGTTTCTAGAGCCTGTCAGCTTCGATCAAAAAGCTGCGCAGTAGAAGGTAAAAAGCTGGCAGTGAGTACTGTAGCAACAGTAGCAGTACTACTTGCAACAGCAAGAACTAGTACTACTTCTCAAGAAGAACACACGCAACAGAGAGGCTTCCGAAGCCTCAAAAATCATGGGAAAACTTGCTGTGCAAATGTAATGAAGCCATTAAAACTCTGCACTTGCTGCATACGATTTGAGAATAGAACCTTCACTGCAATAATAAATGCAAGGCAACAAAAACAGGAGCAAAAGTGCCTGGCGGCGCAAGCAAGAACAGGAGAAGAGAGAGGCAAGGCAAGAGACAAAAAGTGACCCAATAGAGTGGAATTGATTTCAGCCAAAAGGGTAGTCCAAACCCTAGGGATTGGGGTCCTATTTATAGGCTCCCAACACTAGGAACATTCCACCTGCCCCTTAGGGTTTTTACAGACGCAAGAATAAAGGAAAAGACTCTACTGCCCTTAGGTATTTTTACAGACACGACTGACTGACTGTGGGCCTAGAGTTACAGATGACTTATCCGGAAGCTCAGCTTTCGTAGCGACTACGGCTTCTCTTCTGGATAGTCGGATACAAGATCGACGGTTGTCAGTTTTGTGCCGAAACTGACAAAGCCTCCACCGGCTTTGCACCAGGTACCCGGATTGGGCCGGCCCGACTCCGCAGCTCTCTCAGCCCGGCAATCGCTCACCGCCCGTGTACCTGAGTCAGTCCTGGTCAACAGCCCAGTGGGTCTTCTACTGCTTCTGGCCCATGCACCCGGATTGGGCCAGCCCGACTTCGCAGCCTCCTCTGCCCGACAGTCGCTCGCTGCACGTGTACCTGAGTCACACGCGGCCCATAAAACAGCAGATCTCTTCTTCTTTTGTCCACTTTGACTATCGTTGACAATGACTCATCACTTCTGGAGCCATGAGGCCCACGCTATTCAGCATGGCTCCTCAATCTCCCCCTTGATGAGTGCATTGTCAACACTCCTCTTCTTCAGCTCTTCAGCACCTGCGAACAAATGTGGAAACACGAAAACAAAACACAAGAAAACAAAGAAGAAGAAAAATAAGGTAAAAAGTTTAACCCTAATGACCAAAAGCCGAACAAAAGCAAGAAGCGGTCATTATGGTTAACCAAAACGTAAAAGCTCAAAATGAGTGCGATTTTAGAACAACAAGGATATCAACAGAGTAAAAACTCCCCCTTAAACTCTGATCCCAAATTTTCTCCCCCTTGTTGACAAGTGAACTCATCAAGCACTCAATAAAGACACAGACTCCCCTTGAAATGCAACTCCCCCTCAAAATATGCAGTGATTTCAACTGGAGTGCAGAAGGAGTGTAGAAAGCATGCTTCTCAGATATGATTGACTGCAATTACAACATCTAACAGATACGGCAAAAGACATATTGTAACGATACATGGCATGATCAGTGCAACAAATGATATCTAAAGAAAGTCATTTGCACGCATTTTTCAGTTTTTGCAAGCAAAAGCATCACCACATTTTCCAGTAAAAACAAGCAAGGTAAAACATGAGATGCAAAAGCTAACTGATATCTACCAAGATAAGCTTTGTTCAGAACCAAAGTGCTTCAGCAAACTTGTTATCATTTCAAGCTTTTTATTTTTCCTTTTTCATTTTTGCCAGGGGTTATTTGCATGTCAAACCTTATGCTTACCGACCAAGTCAAGCCTAGGCCAGATCTGGACCATCAGAAGCTTAAGACATTTGGTCTTGGCATACACTACACTGTCCTAGTTCATACCAAAGTGCTATGGTATGCAGTCCAGAACAAATGTAATGCGACAAAACAAACCCACCTGGATCTTTTCAAGTTATGCACAAAAAGGCATGGAATTTTCATTGTTCTCGAATTTTCATCATTTTTATAGCACATTTCCATGTTTAAAGCATACAGATGTCCAAGTTGCATATTTGCATCAAAGTCAGAAACTAGCTACAAGGCATGTAACAGATAGCAAGAACATTCAGCCTACGCATGCTAGTTACCAGAAGCAATGGTGATCATTTTTTAATTTTAAAGCATAAAAGCCATGCATATGACAGATATCAGACTTATCAAGCGAACTGAGACACGACATGATCATTGACAAGTAATCAAAAGCATGTACCAGCTAGAATGAGTAAAGCAGTTCAATCATATAACAGAAGCAAGCTCAAACGTGTGATATGTGAATATGCAAGATATGAACAACACAAAAAGACTCAAGAAAAAGTAAAGAAGAAAGAAAACTGACGCAAAATATCCTAAAAAGGATACACAACACCCAAATCCCCTCGTAAACGCTCAAATGTAGACTGATCTAGGGGTTTGGTGAAAATGTCAGCCAACTGATGATGGGTATCAACATGAACAAGGTCAATGACACCTTTCTCATATTGATCCCGCAAGAAGTGAAAGCGCACATCAATGTGTTTGGTTTTTGAATGGAGACATGGGTTTTTCCCTACACTAATTGCACTGGTGCTGTCGCAAAACAAAGGAACTCTGGTAGGAAAGAACAACCCAAAATCTCGTAGAGTGGAAATCATCCAAACCAACTGTGAGTAGAAGCTAGCAGAAGCTACGTACTCAGCCTCTGTGGTCGAAAGAGCAACTCCAGATTGCTTTCGAGAAGACCAAGATACAAGAGAAGAACCAAGAAACTGGCAAGTACCGGAAGTCGACTTGCGATCCAACCGGCACCCACCAAAGTCGGCATCCGAAAAGCCAGATAGATCAAGAGATGATGATGCTGAATAGTAAAGACTGAGATCGGGCGCATAAGTGAGATACCTGAAGATGCGCTTGACAGCCTGCCGATGAGACGCGCGTGGTGAAGACTGGAAACGCGCGCAAAGTCCCACGGCGAACTGTATGTCCGGTCTTGTTGCCGTCAAGTACAGTAGCGAACCGATCATCCCTCGAAACTCCCTTTCATTGACCTTGACGCCGCTCTCGTCCTTGTCCAGACCCCCAGATGTGCTCATCGGGGTCATCTGCGGCTTCAATTCACCACCAAAGTCAAATTTCTTTAACATATCACGAGTGTACTTACCTTGGTGGATGAAGGTGTCGTCCTTGGTCTGCTTGATCTGGAGCCCTAAGAAGTACTTGAGTTCACCCATGAGGCTCATCTCAAACTCACTGTGCATCTGCTCAGAGAACTTGGACACAAGAGAATCAGTAGTACCGCCAAAAATAATATCGTCCACGTAAATCTGAGCAACTAAGAAGTCTGAAGCAACTCTGAGCAAAAAGAGAGTTTTGTCCACAGAACCCATCACAAAACCCTTCCCCAACAAAAATTGCTTTAACCGGTCATACCAAGCCCTGGGGGCTTGCTTCAACCCGTATAAAGCTTTGTGCAACTTAAAAACATGTCGAGGAAACTTAGGGTTCTCAAAACCGGGGGGTTGCCTAACATAAACTTCCTCCTCTATGAACCCGTTCAGAAAAGCACTCTTAACGTCCATTTGAAAAAGCTTAAAACCCTTCGAAGCGGCAAAAGCTAAAAGAATGTGAATGGACTCAAGACGGGCAACAGGGGCGAAGGTTTCTTCAAAGTCAATACCTTCCTTCTGGCAATAACCCTGGGCAACTAGTCGAGCCTTGTTGCGCACCACAACCCCATCTTCACCTTGTTTGTTCTTGAATACCCACTTGGTGCCTATGGGGTTGCATCCTGGTGGCGGCTCAACTAATGTCCAAACCCGATTGCGGACAAAGTTCTCTAGCTCTTCTTGCATAGCATTAATCCAATTAGAATCAGAAAGAGTATGAGAAATGTCTCTGGGCTCAAAAGATGCAACAAACGCAGATTCAGCAAACACAACAAGAGAGGCAGAAGAACGCAAGGTTCTCTCAGTCAAATCACCTATGATGAGCTATGAGGGATGGTCACGCTGAACTGTCGGGTTCCCTGGTGATCTGAAGTCACCTCACCGAAGTCAGTAGCTGGCACCTCTGGACTCGACTGAAGGGGCTCGATCGTAGTGGAAGAAGTGATCAGAGGTCCGCCCTCATCCTCAGTCGAAGTCTCAGAAGGTGTGGGCTCTGCGGGGGATGTAGAAGGCCCACCCTCATCAGCAGCTGGAGTATCCTCATCTTCCTCAAAGATGGACTCTCCGAGCTCATCATCACCAGAAAGCTCAAAAGAAGGAGTCAAAGAAGGCAAGGACTCATCAAATGAAACCTCACAAGTCTCGACAAGCAGCTGGGATTCGAGGTTCCAAACAAGAAAATCTCGAGAATGCAAAGCGTAGCCAAGAAAAACACCATCCCAGCAACGAGACTCAAACTTGTCCAAATGCCCTCCCTTCTTGAGCACAAAGCACTTGCAGCCAAACGCTCGCAAGTGGGTCACCTTGGGTTGTCTGCCAAACCGCAGTTCATATGATGTCTTACCAAGGTAAGCTCTAAGAAAGATGCGGTTGGCCAGATAGCAAGCCGTGTTCATGGCTTCAGCCCAAAAACGCCTAGGAGTCCTGTGCTCATCGAGCATCGTCCTGGCCATCTCGACTAGCGTGCGGTTTTTTTGTTCCACAACGCCATTCTGTGGGGGAGTGTAAGGAGAAGAAAACTGATGGTCCAGACCCTGATCACTACAGAAGCTGACGAACTGAGAGTTCTTGAACTCAGATCCGTTGTCGGAGCGAATTGCTCGCATCCGACCATTGTTCTCATTCTTCAGCTTCAAAATCAGGTCATGAACAAAATGAAAAGTTTCATCCTTAGACTCCAAAAAGAAAACCCACGAGAAACGAGAAAAATCGTCAACTATGACAAGTGCGTACCACTTCCCACCGACTGAACGTACCCGAGCTGGACCAACAGTGTCCAGGTGTAAAAGCTCACCCGGATACGAAGTCATCACCTGAGTCACAGGTGAGTGAGAAGCGGCAACCATTTTCCCATGACGACAGGGATGACAGACTAGATCCTTTTCCAACTTAAGCTTGGGCAATCCTCGGATGAGATCCATAGAGCTTAACCTGACTAGCAGATCAAAACTCAAGTGACCTAACCTCCTATGCCACTTCCAGAGCTCAGAAGAAGATCCAGCAATCAAACAGCGAGAAGGGCCAAAAGAACTAGAGAAGTCAATTCGAAAAACTTTGCCGAATGGTAAAATCTGACAAATCAAAGACCCTCTAGAATCAACCACAGAAGAGTTGCCCTTCTTAAAACGCACTTCCAAACCATCCTCAAGAAGTTGCGAAACAGAAATCAAATTGAAGTTCAAATTCTTAACCAAAGCAACATTCTTCAAAGAGAAATGATCTGAAATACGAATTGAGCCTATGCCACTTACTTTCCCTTGACCGCTGTTCCCGAATGTGATGTACTCTTTGGAGCTCGGGGGAGTGATCGCAGAGAACCATCTGCGATGTCCCGTCATGTGGCGAGAGCATCCTGAGTCCATGATCCAAACATCCTCCAGTCCCCGGTCCTGCACAATCAGTGACTGTAAGTGGGAGCAAATGGTCCGGCACCAGGTTTAGCAAAAGAGCTAAACCAGTGTCGAGCCATCTGCTCAAAAGATGGAAAGCGAAAACCATCAAAAGAGTTTGGACCAAAACGCGACTCAAAATGCGGTCCTCGGTTCTGCCTAACCCTGCGGCCACGAGGTCCAGGACCGTAGCCAACACGGTCTGGAGCTCTGCCGGAACGGACACCACCAACTGGAGCACGGGCAAGAAAGCCGTCTCCTCTACCACCACCTACACGACGTGGCCTGGCCTCCAGCCTCTCCCCGCGCCGAGGAACACGCAGTATACCACCCTGCTGGTAGAACTGCTCCTGATCACTACGAGCCCTCTCTGCTCTCTCAACCCGCTTCCTCCTGAAGCAGAACTCCGCAAGATGCCCGTCTCTCTGACAGTACTCACAATGATAGGTGGGCTTCTTGGGATGTGGTTGAGGCTTGGGATGTTTGGGCTTGGTGGTGTTAGGTGTAGTCTTCTTGGGTTGAGAGGGTCCAGGAAGAGAGTCTAGAGAAGAGTGGAGGTGTTTGGGCTTAGGAACCCAGATAGGCTTCTTGGGTGGAGCTTTGGGTGGTTCATGAATCACTCCATCCTTGGGATGACAAGCCTGGGAGGTCTCAGTGGAGTGAGTCTTGGGATACCTCTGCTCTGGAGTCATTTTACTCCACTCCACTGCCCGGCTAATGGCACTCTCAAAGTTAGCCTTGGTGTAGGTGTAACCTACCCCAAACCCATCCTGCCTCTTGAACTGCTGGATCATCATGCCATGCTGTGGCTCTCTGGCACTGATCCAACTCAGGATAGAACCGAGGTAAAAGTTCTCATTCTGAGAATCTGCTAGCTCCTCTCTCAAGGAAGCTAGAACCTCCACCTGAGACAAGCAGGTTTCACACTCACTCTCTACTTGGACAGACTTTTCGGCTTTTAGCTTGATCAACTCCATTCTAAGAGACAGACAGTTCTCACAGACAGTGGGTGGAACTGACAGTGTCTCAAGCTCTAGCCTAGTCTGGGCAAGCTCAGCTCTCAACCTCTCCAAATCACCCAAATGCTCATCGCCCTTGGATTTCAGCTCAGCTAAGACAGCTAGATGAGTTGGGCAATGAACACAGGGTGTGACGACAGTGGCTTGAGCATCTTTCAGCTCCAGCTGAGCGCTTTCAAGCTCAGTGGCCAAAGCGTCCCTCTCATCAACCCTTTCTGTGTACCTGGACTTTAGAGTCGACAGGTCACACAGAAGCACCTCACACTTCGGGCACTCACTGCTATCACCCAAGCAAGGAGAAGAAGATATACTCTTGATTCTGCCGTTGGCCACGGCAAGCTCACTCTCTAACTCATCTATCCTCTTCTTAGCCCCCCTAAGCAGTTTTTCCCGATATCTCAACTCCTGACGATTGCTCTCAAGTAAATCAACTATTTCGCGCTCGTAGGATGATACCTTGTTGTCGTCGTCGTCGGAGTCGTCGGAGGAGCTCTTTTCTTCCTTATCCCCAAGAGCCATTGAGCAGAAGCTCTTGCGGGATCTTCGGCGCTGGTGTGAGCGGCTCTTCGGCTTGTCTCCGAAGGCCATGAAGCAGAGGCCCGCCGGATCGTCCTTGTCCTTCCCCTTCCTGATGGCGATCTCCTCATCGCTTGAGCTCGATGAAGAGGAAGAAGATGTGGACTGCTTGGAGTAGCTCTTCTCCATCTCGGCGAAGAAGGCCTTGTCGCGCTTCTTGTTCTCTCGCCGGTAGTCCTTCAGGGCCTTCTTGAAGAATCGGGTCTTCGGCTTGCCCTTGTTGAAGGATGAGCTCTCGTGCTTGCCGGAGTCATGGAAGCTGCCACCGGTGCCCTTCTTGTATCCATTGCGCTTGGGGCAGTCGGCGATGAAGTGTCCTGGATCACCACACTCAAAGCATCCGGATTTTGTGCCGTGTCTTTTGAACATTCTCTTGTCATAGACACGACGCACTCGGTTGTTAAAGAGACACAAATCATCATCTCCCAAAGACTCAAGCTGGTCCTCAGTGATAGACATCAATGAGAAACCAGCACAGCTCACAGCAGAGGGATCAACAGAAGGTGTAGCAAGGGCCAGGGATTTTGATCCAGAACCAGTGAGATTTGATCTCAGCTGGATATCTACCTCAGTGGCCTTCAGCTTGCTAAACAACTCAGAAATGGTCAAGGTATCGTAAGAAGTGCTCTCAACGATAGAGGATACCTTGATCTCCCAGATCTTTGGGTCCAAGGTATGGAGAACCTTGAGCGCCTGCTCGTGATCTGAGACTAACTGAGCACCCTCAGCCTTGTTGTCCCAAAGCTTGTTAATAATCGATTGAAAGCGACCAAACAAAGCTTCAACAGATTCACCCGGCTTTTGTGTGAAGTTCTCGTACTCACGCCGGTAGGTCTGATAGAGCCGAGCCTTGACCTGAGCTGTTCCCTCATGGTGTGCCTTGAGGGTAGCCCAGATCTCTCTCGCAGTGGAGAGATGACTCACACGCTCAAACTCAGTGGGACCTAAACCAGAAAACAGAATGTTCACAGCCTTACTGTTGCTCAGATGCTGAGCAATGATACCAGCAGTACCATGCTCAGCGACTGGCAAAATGACGAACGTGGTGTGAACGCAAATGTCCCATATGTCCGAGCCCTGGCTCATGAGATAGGCTCGCATGCGGGTCTTCCAATAATTATAGCCATAGGCTTCCAAGGACGGGACCTTGCCAGGAGACGTCATGGTCACTACTGGGGTTTAGAACTGGTTAAGGTATGGCAAAACCCTAACCTCGCTCTGATACCACTTGTAGGACCGAAAGTAGCGACCAGAGGGGGGGTGAATGGGCGCCTTAAAAATTCTTTCGAATATATGGCCTGTTCCCAACACCCAACTCACCTCAAGAGACTAAGCAACAAAAAATGAACAGATAGCCTAAGTCTAAAGGTTTCTACCCTAGAATCAATTAATGTTAAACAGAGAGCTACCAAAGTAGTGCAACTAGGCAGATAAATAAAATATGGTAGGTCTAAACTTCTCAACGAAATGATCTAAGTATATGTTCAGTGAGATGAGAAGTTACTGTTCAGATTTGTCTCCTGTTCGAAGCTTGTCGAAGCCTGCTTCGCTGGTCGAAGCCTGCTTCGGAGGTTGGTGACGAAGCCTGCTTCGGAGGTCAGTTGCGAAGCTTGTCGAAGATGCCGAAGGTGTTTTGGTCTAGCCTAGTTCGAAGGTGCAGGAAGCGAAGTATGCTTCGAAGCGAAGTATGATAACTCCGGAGCCTGCTTCGAAGTATGTACTTCGAAGGCAAGGCTTCGGACACAGCTTCGAACCGAGTGCTTCGAACCTAAACCTTCGAACAGAAAGCTTCGAATGCAACACACAGACGGACTACCTTCGAACAAAGAGGCGAAGCCTGTCACACGACAAATGCACCAAATTCGAAGCCTACACTCTACCTTCGAAAAGAGCAAGCTTCAAAAAGAAAAGTGAAGACTGACATGCCACAAAGAAACCAGAGCGAAGCCTAGCAGAACGACAAGCTTCGGAGCCAACTTCGAAAACTATCGAAGTGGACTTCGAACAGCTAGGGCCGGTGTACCTTCGCACTGTCGTTCGAAGTATGCGATGCTGTCCGTACAGAAAAATACTTCGACGCTAGCAACACAGAACACAAAACGAAGTTCGAAGATCGAACGAAGCCTTCATGTATGTCAGATCGAAGCCTGCCTCACGGAGCTGAGGGGCTTCGAACAGAGAGGATAGCTTCGCTAGAAAACAGCCAGAAAAGTTTCTAGAGCCTGTCAGCTTCGATCAAAAAGCTGCGCAGTAGAAGGTAAAAAGCTGGCAGTGAGTACTGTAGCAACAGTAGCAGTACTACTTGCAACAGCAAGAACTAGTACTACTTCTCTAGAAGAACACACACAACAGAGAGGCTTCCAAAGCCTCAAAAATCATGGGAAAACTTGCTTTGCAAATGTAATGAAGCCATTAAAACTCTACACTTGCTGCATACGATTTGAGAATAGAACCTTCACTGCAATAATAAATGCAAGGCAACAAAAACAGGAGCAAAAGTGCCTGGCGGCGCAAGCAAGAACAGGAGAAGAGAGAGGCAAGGCAAGAGACAAAAAGTGACCCAATAGAGTGGAATTGATTTCAGCCAAAAGGGTAGTCCAAACCCTAGGGATTGGGGTCCTATTTATAGGCTCCCAACACTAGGAACATTCCACCTGCCCCTTAGGGTTTTTACAGGCGCAAGAATAAAGGAAAAGACTCTACTGCCCTTATGTATTTTTACAGACACGACTGACTGACTGTGGGCCTAGAGTTACAGATGACTTATCCGGAAGCTCAGCTTTCATAGCGACTACGGCTTCTCTTCTGGATAGTCGGATACAAGATCGACGGTTGTCAGTTTTGTGCCGAAACTGACAAAGCCTCCACCGGCTTTGCACCAGGTACCCGGATTGGGCCGGCCCGACTCCGCAGCTCTCTCAGCCCGGCAATCGCTCACCGCCCGTGTACCTGAGTCAGTCCTGGTCAACAGCCCAGTGGGTCTTCTACTGCTTTTGGCCCATGCACCCGGATTGGGCCAGCCCGACTTCGCAGCCTCCTCTGCCCGACAGTCGCTCGCTGCCCGTGTACCTGAGTCACACGCGGCCCATAAAACAGCAGATCTCTTCTTCTTCTGTCCACTTTGACTATCGTTGACAATGACTCATCACTTCTGGAGCCATGAGGCCCACGCTATTCAGCATGGCTCCTCAATCTCCCCCTTGATGAGTGCATTGTCAACACTCCTCTTCTTCAGCTCTTCAGCACCTGCGAACAAATGTGGAAACACGAAAACAAAACACAAGAAAACAAAGAAGAAGAAAAATAAGGTAAAAAGTTTAACCCTAATGACCAAAAGCCGAACAAAAGCAAGAAGCGGTCATTATGGTTAACCAAAACGTAAAAGCTCAAAATGAGTGCGATTTCAGAACAACAAGGATATCAACAGAGTAAAAAACTCCCCCTTAAACTCTGATCCCAAATTTTCTCCCCCTTGTTGACAAGTGAACTCATCAAGCACTCAATAAAGACACAAACTCCCCTTGAAATGCAACTCCCCCTCAAAATATGCAGTGATTTCAACTGGAGTGCAGAAGGAGTGTAGAAAGCATGCTTCTCAGATATGATTGACTGCAATTACAACATCTAACAGATACGGCAAAAGACATATTGTAACGATACATGGCATGATCAGTGCAACAGATGATATCTAAAGAAAGTCATTTGCACGCATTTTTCAGTTTTTGCAAGCAAAAGCATCACCACATTTTCCAGTAAAAACAAGCAAGGTAAAACATGAGATGCAAAAGCTAACTGATATCTACCAAGATAAGCTTTGTTCAGAACCAAAGTGCTTCAGCAAACTTGTTATCATTTCAAGCTTTTTATTTTTCCTTTTTCATTTTTGCCAGGGGTTATTTGCATGTCAAACCTTATGCTTACCGACCAAGTCAAGCCTAGGCCAGATCTGGACCATCAGAAGCTTAAGACATTTGGTCTTGGCATACACTACACTGTCCTAGTTCATACCAAAGTGCTATGGTATGCAGTCCAGAACAAATGTAATGCGACAAAAAAAACCCACCTGGATCTTTTCAAGTTATGCACAAAAAGGCATGGAATTTTCATTGTTCTCGAATTTTCATCATTTTTATAGCACATTTCCATGTTTAAAGCATACAGATGTCCAAGTTGCATATTTGCATCAAAGTCAGAAACTAGCTACAAGGCATGTCAACAGCCCAGTGGGTCTTCTACTGCTTCTGGCCCATGCACCCGGATTGGGCCAGCCCGACTTCGCAGCCTCCTCTGCCCGACAGTCGCTCGCTGCCCGTGTACCTGAGTCACACGCGGCCCATAAAACAGTAGATCTCTTCTTCTTCTGTCCTCTTTGACTATCGTTGACAATGACTCATCACTTCTGGAGCCATGAGGCCCACGCTATTCAGCATGGCTCCTCAATCATTAACAAGCTTCGCATCAACAAGGCCGAGCGTGATCAGCTGGTCTCGGATCATGAACAAGCGCTTAGGGTACTCCATACCTTGGATCCTAAGATCTGGGCGATCAAGGTCTCTTCTATTGTTGAGAGCGCGTCTTATGATACCTTGACCGTCGCAGAGCTTTTTAGTAAGCTCAAGGCCTCAGAGGTCGATATCCAGTTGAGATAAAATCTCACTAGTTCTGGCTCAAAGACTCTGGCGCTTGCGACACCATCTGCTGATCCTAATGCCATGAGTTGTACTGCTTTTTCCTTGATGTCTATCTCCGAGGAAAACTTGATACTCTAGGAGATGATGATCTGTGCTTGTTTAACAACAGGGTGCGACGTGTCTATGATAAGCGAATGTTTAAGAGACACGACACAAAATCTGGGTGCTTTGAGTGTGGTGATACAGGTCATTTCATTGCCGACTGCCCCAAGCGGAAGAATTACAAGAAGGGAACCGGCGGCAACTCTTACGACTCCGACAAGTACGACAACTCTGCGAAGGGTAGCCCAAGACGAGATTCTTTCGAAAGGCTTTGAAGGACTACAGGCGTGAGAACAAGAAACGAGACAAGGCTTTCTTCGCCGAGATGGAGAAAAGCTACTCCAAGAGATCCTCGTCTTCCTCCTCATCTTCGAGCTCAAGTGATGAAGAGATCGTGATCAGGAAGGGGAAGGACAGGGATGATCCGGCGGGCCTCTGTTTCATGGCCTTGAGGGACAAACCGAAGAGACACTCACGCGATAGCTGAAGACCCCACAAGAGCTTCTACTCAATGTCTCTTGGGGAGAAGAAAGAAAAGGACTTCTCCAACGACTCCAACGACGACGACGATGAGAAGGTATCATCCTATGAACAAGATGTTGTTAATTTACTAGAACAGAACTGTCATGAGTTGAAGTATCGAGAGAAACTACTTAGAGGGGCTAAGAAGAGGATAGATGAGCTTGAGAGTGAGCTTGCCACGACGAATGGTAAGATTGTGAGTCTGTCTTCTTCCCCTCGCTTGGGTGATAGTGGTGAGTGTCCTAACTGTGATGTGTTGTTGTGTGACCTGACGACTCTTAAGTCCAGGTACATAGAGAGAGTAGATGAGAGAGACACATTGGCCACTGAGCTTGAGAGCGCTCAGCAGGAGCTGAAAGATGCTCATGCCACTGTCGTCGTACCTTGTGTAGACTGCCCATCTCATTTAGCTAGTATAGGTTAGCTGAGAGCCAAGAGTGATGAGCAGTTAAGCGAGTTAGCTGGAGTGAGAGCTGAGTTGGAGCAGACTAAGCTAGAGCTTGAGACCTTGTCAGTTCCACCCACTGTTTGTGAGAACTGCATGTCCATTAGAATGGAGTTGATCAAGCTAAAAGCTAAAAAGTTTGTCGAAGTTGATAAAGAGTGTGAGATCTGCTTATCTCAGGTGGAGGTGTTAGCTTCCTTGAGAGAGGAGCTAGCTGATGTTCAGAACGAGAACTTTTACCTCCGTCAGATCCTGAGTTGGATTAGTGCTAGAGAGCCACAACTCGACATGATGATCCAACAATTTAAGAGATAGGATGGGTTTGGGGTAGGTTACACCTATACCAAGGCTGATTTTGAGAGTGCTATTAGCCGTGCAGTGGAGTTGTGTAAGATGGCTCCCGAACAGAGATATCCCAAGACTCACTCCACTGAGTCCTTTAAGGATAGTCAGCCAAAGGATGGAGTGTTCCAAGAACAACCTAAAGCTCCACCTAAGAAGCAAATCTGGGTCCCAAAGCCTAAAACTCTCCACACTTCTCTTGATTCTTTACCTGGGCCCTCTCACACCAAAGATGATACACCAAACACCACCAAGCCTAAGAATCCCAAGCCTCAACCACATACCAAGAAGCCTACCTATCACTGTGAGTTTTGTCGGAGAGACGGGCATCTTGAGGAGTTTTGCTTCAGGAGGAAGCGGGTTGAGCGGGCAGAGAGAGCTCGAGGTGGGCAGGAGCAGTTCTACCAGCAGGGTGGTAGACAAAGAGTTCCTCGACGTAGAGAGAGGCTAGAGGCCAGGCCACATCGTGTAGGTGGTGGTAGAGGAGACGATTTTTATGATCATGCTCCAGAGGGTGGTTTCCGTTCCGGCAGAGTTCCAGATCGTTATGGGTACGGTTTTGGACTTCATGACCGTAATTTTAGGCATAACAGAGGACCGCGCTTTGAGCCGCGTTTTGGTTCAGGCTCATATGATTCCTTCTGCTTTCCTACATACGAGCAGATGGCCCGACACTGGTTTAGTACTTTTGCTAGACCTAGTGGTCGACCATTTGCTCCCACTCATGACCATTGATCTTGCAGGATCGAGGACTAGAGGACGTATGGATCATGGATGTTCTCGCCATATGACAGGACACCGTAGATGGTTCTCCAGCCTCACTCCCCCGAGCTCCAAGGAATACATAACTTTCGGGAACAGTGGTCAAGGGAAGGAACAAGGTATTGGGTTGATTCGTATTTCTGATTATTTATCTTTGAAGAATGTTGCTTTAGTTGGAAATCTGAACTTTAATCTAATTTTTGTTTCGCAACTGCTTGAGGATGGTTTAGAAGTGCGCTTTAAGAAGGGCATGTCTTCTGTTGTCCACTCTAGAGGATCTTTAGTTTGCCGGATCTTACCTTTCGGTAAGGTTTTTCGTATTGATTTATCTAGTTCTTCTGGCCCTTCTCGCTGTCTGATGGCTGGATCCTCCTCTGAGTTATGGAAGTGGCATAGAAGGTTAGGTCACTTGAGCTTTGATCTGCTTGTCAGATTGAGTTCTATGGATCTTATCCGAGGTTTGCCTAAGCTTAAGATGGAGAAGGATCTAGTGTGTCATCCCTGTCATCATGGGAAAATGGTGGCCGCTTCTCACGCACCTGTGGCTCAGGTGATGACTTCGTACCCGGGGGAGCTGTTGCATATGGACACAGTAGGTCCAGCTCGAGTACGCTCAGTCGGTGGGAAGTGGTACGCCCTTGTAATAGTTGACGATTTTTCTCGATTCTCGTGGGTTTACTTTCTAGAGTCTAAGGATGAGACTTTTCAGTATGTTCATGACCTGATTTTGAAGCTGAAGAACGAGAACAATGGTCTGATGCGAGCAATTCATTCGGACAATGGATCTGAGTTTAAGAACTCTCAGTTTGTCAGTTTTTGTAGTGATCAGGGTCTTGATCATCAGTTCTCTGCTCCTTACACTCCCCCACAGAACGGCGTTGTGGAACGAAAGAACCGCACACTTGTCGAGATGGCCAGGACGATGCTTGATGAGCATAGGACTCCTAGGCGTTTTTGGGATGAAGCGATGAACACAACTTGTTATCTTGCAAATCGCATTTTCCTTAGAGCTTACTTAAGTAAGACGTCATATGAGTTGTGTTTTGGTAGACAACCCAAGGTGAGTCACTTGCAAGCTTTTGGATGCAAGTGCTTTGTGCTTAAGAAGGGAGGGCATATGGACAAGTTCGAGTCTCGTTGCTGGGATGGAGTCTTTCTTGGTTATGCTTTGCACTCATGAGGCTTTCGTGTTTGGAACCTAGACTCTCAGATGCTTGTCGAGACTTGTGAGGTTTCTTTTGATGAGTCTTTGCCCTCGCCGACTCCTTCTTTTGAACTTTCTGGAGATGATGAGCTTAGAGAGTCCATCTTCGAGGAAGATGATGACCCTCCTGCTGATGATGAGGGTGGGCCCTCTACACTGCCTACAGACCCCACACCTTCTGATACTTCGACTGAGGATGAGGACGGACCTCTAATTACTCCGTCTACTTCGATCGAGCCTCCTCAACCTAGTCCAGAGGTGCAGGTGTTGACTCTGGTGAGATGACCTCTCAACCGAGTCCAGAGGAGTGAATTGCTGATTCAGATGAGGTGACTTCTGATCACCTAGGATCCCGTGCAGTTCAGCGTGATAACCCTTCAGAGCTCATCATAGGTGACCTTACTGAGAGATCCTTACGTTCCTCAGCTGGTTCTCTTGCTATGTTTGCTAAGTCTACTTTTGTTGCTAGTTTTGAGCCTCGAGACGTTTCTCATGCTCTTTCCGATTCAAATTGGATAAACACCATGCAAGAAGAGCTTGAAAATTTTGTTCGCAATCGGGTTTGGAAACTAGTCGAGCTGCCACCTGGATGCAACACCATAGGCACCAAGTGGGTGTTTAAGAACAAACGGGGAGAAGATGGTGTTGTGGTGCGCAACAAAGCTCGATTAGTGGCACAGGGTTTCTGTCAAAAAGAAGGTATTGACTTTGAAGAGACCTTCACACCTGTTGCTCGCCTTGAGTCCATTCGTATTCTTTTGGCCTTTGCTGCTTCTAAAGGTTTTAAGCTTCATCAAATGGATGTCAAGAGTGCTTTTCTAAATGGGTATATAGAGGAGGAGGTCTACGTTAAGCAACCCCCCGGTTTCGAGAACCCTAAATTTCCACGACATGTTTACAAGTTGCAGAAGGCTTTATACGGTCTGAAGCAGGCCCCCAGGGCTTGGTATGATCGCCTGAAGTAGTTCTTGTTGCAGAAAGGTTTTGTGATGGGTTCTGTGGACAAGACTCTTTTCTTGCTTAGAGATGGCGCAGACTTATTGGTTGCTTAGATTTATGTTGACGATATTATTTTTGGTGGTTCTACTAATGAGCTTGTATCCAAGTTTTCTGAGCAGATGCATAGCGAGTTTGAGATGAGTCTCATGGGAGAACCCAATTACTTTTTAGGACTCCAGATCAAGCAGACCAAGGATGACATTTTTATCCACCAGGGTAAGTATACACGGGACATGCTAAAGAAATTTGACTTTGGTGGAGAGCTAAAGCCACAGATGACCCCAATGGGTACATCTAGAGGTCTGGACAAGGACGAAGACGACGTTAAGGTAAATGAGAGAGAGAGTATCGAGGGATGATCGGATCGCTCCTATACTTGACTGCGACGGGACCGGATATTTAGTTTGCCGTAAGTGTGTGTGCGTGTTTTTAGTCTTCACCGCGCACATCTCATCGGCAGGCTGTAAAGCGTATTTTCAGGTATCTTGCTTATGCCCCTGATTTAGGTCTTTATTATTCTGCATCACCGTCTCTCGATTTAGCTGGTTTTTTGGACGCTGATTTTGGTGGGTGCCGGCTGGATCACAAGTCGACTTCCGGTACTTGCCAGCTTATTGGTTCTTCACTTGTTTCATGGTCTTCTCGAAAACAATCTTGAGTTGCGCTTTCTACTACTGAGGCTGAGTATGTAGCTGCTGCTAGCTGCTGTTCTCAGCTGGTTTGGATGATTTCTACTTTGCGGGATTTTGGGTTGTTCTTCCCTTTGAGAGTTCCTTTGTTTTGTGATAGCACTAGTGCAATTAGTGTAGGGAAAAACCTATGTCTTCATTCAAAAACCAAACATATTGATGTGCGCTTTCACTTTCTGAGGGATCAATATGAGAAAGGAGTCATAGATCTTATTCATGTTGATACCCATCAGCAGTTGGCTGATATTTTTACCAAACCCCTAGATCCGTCTACTTTTAAGCGTTTACAAGGGGATTTGGGAGTTGTGTATCCTTTTTAGGATACTTTGAGTCAGTTTTTTCTTTTCTTCTTTATTTTTTATTGAGTCTTTTTGTGTGCGTTCATATCATGCATAATCATCAATCACATTTTAAGCTTGCTTCTGTTATATGATAGATCTGCTTTACTTTCTCTAGCTAATATATGCTTTTGATTACTTGTCGATGATCATGTTCTGTTTCAGTTCACATGATATATCTGATATTTGTCATATGCATGGCTTTTGTGTTTTAAAATTGAAAATGATCACCATTGCTTTTGGTAACTAGCATGTGTAGGCTGAATGCTTTCGCTATCTTTTACATGCCGTGTAGCTAGATCCTTACTTAGATGCAGATATGCAACTTGGACATCTATATGCTTTAAATATGAAAAATGTGTTATAAAAATGATAAAAATTCAGAAAAATGAAAAATTTATGCATTTTTATGATTATTAGAAAAGATCCATGTGGGTTTGCTTGTCGCATTGCATTGTTCTGGACTGCTTACCATAGCACTTTGGTATGAACTAGGACGATGTAATGTATGCCAAGACCAATGTCTTAAGCTTCTGATGGTCCAGTTCTGGCCTAGGCTTGACTTGGTCGGTTAGCATAAGGTTTGACATGCAAATAACCCCTGGCAGAAATGAAAAATAAAAAGAAAAAGAAAATCTGAAAAATTAAAAAAATGACCAAGTTTGCTAAAGCACTTTGTTTTGGACAATGCTTATCTTGGTAGATATCAGTTAGCTTTTGCATATCATGCTTTACTTTGCTTATCAACTAGAAAATGTGGTGATGCTTTTGTTTGCAAAAATCGAAAAATGCATGCTAGTGACTCTCTTTAGATATTATTTGTTGCACTGATCATGTCATGTATATTAGACAATATATCTTTTGCTATACCTGTTAGATGTTGTAATTGCAGTTAATCATATCTAAGAAGCATGCTTTTTACAATATTTTTGGTTAACCATAATGACCGTTTTCTTGCTTCTGTTTGGCTTTTGGTCATTAGGGTTAAACTTTTATTTTCTTCCTTCTATTTTTTCTTTTGTTTTTGTTTTCGTGTTTCCACATGTTTTGTAGGTTCTGAAGATGAGCTAAAAAGGGTGTTGACAATGCACTCATCAAGGGGGAGATTGAGAAACCATGTTGAAGAATATGGTTTTGATATTCCACATGTGATGAGTGATTGTCAACGGAAGTCAAAGGAAGGGACAAATGAAGACCTGCTGAGTCTGAGGCACGTGTGACTCAGGTACACGGGCAGCGAGCGACAGCCGGGCAGAGGAGCCGCGGAGTCGGGCTGGCCCAATCCGGGTACATGGCTAGGAGCGGAAGATGATCCACTGGTATGTTGACTGGGTTTGACTCAGGTACACGAGCGGCGAGCGATTGCCGGGCTGAGGAAGCTGCGGGGTCGGGTCGGCCTAATATGGGTACCCGGTGCGAAGACGGTGGACGCTTTGTCAGTTTCGGCACAAAACTGACAACCTATGATTATTTTGTTTTTAGGATATTAAAATTTAGTTTTTAAGTTTAGAATATTTTTAATTGAATTAGGTGATTTTTCTAAGAATATTTTAGTAATTTTCAGAATTTATTTTAGAGTCAGTATTAATTTACCCTAGGGGTAAATTAGTCTTTTCATGTATTAGGAGTCGCCTATAAATAGGCCCCTATCCCCTCTGGAGATAGATGACTGTTTTTAATAGATCAATCTACATTCCGGTGTTTTTTTCCGACGCCTCGTTTTTTATTTTTTCGCCGCCGCACTTTGTTTTGCCTCCCCTCACTGGCGAAAAGATTATGCGCCTTTCGTTTCCACCGTCGGTGGGCGTAGCAGAGCTTCGGGGTGGACCTAGGCATGGCAGGAAGCTACGACTGCTTTCCATCGTGGGACCCACGGAAGCAGCGACAGCCGGCTTGCCACACAGAAGCCACAACAGCTTCACGGAATGCTACAGGGCTACAAGATTTGTTTTAAACAGTGGCTTCCTTCTCTCACACGCGAGGAACAGGCTAAAGTTGGCATCAGGTTGCTGCAGTCAAGGTTTGCGCATCTTTGGTGCTGAGGGCCCCATGACGGTCACAGCTATTCCTGCAGCGTGCATAGGCACCCATTTTCCCGGAGATCTCCTGCACGAGCGCACAGACTTCAAAGCGGCGGCTGCTAGATCACAAGCGCATGTCACTTGGCAGGATTTCACGGCGGCCGGTTGCAGGCGGGAGCTACGCTCGAGGCAACAACAACGTCGACACAGAAGGTCCAGAGGTAAGTTAGTTTTTAATCTACTATTTTTTAGCTAGTTAATTAACTAAGTATTGATCTATTTTGATTAGCAGTAAAATTGCCTTTAGTATTTTCGTAGATATTTTTATCCGCTAGATATTAATCTTTAATCTGCTTATTCATTATCTCGTATTATTTATTTAAATATATCTGTTTAATCTGCTCATATAAAAGAACAGAAAAATCTATTAGTCGCAGTAATATTTTTATTCTAGTTTCCACGTACAATTTTTTTCGGTTTAATTCTGTTTTAATTTTTAATGATCCATGTTTTATTCATTTAATTAGTATTTTATTTCTAGACTGAAATATTAATATCTCGTGATTTATCTAAGTGTTTTTATTTACTGCAGTTATTTTATTTAGTTTAGTTTATTTTATTTTAGAATATCATTTTAATTAGGACACTGGTTATTTCTAGGCTAGACAACTTGAGTTCCAGTAATTTGTTTTGCTAATATTATTTGTTTGGCTAAGTTGTTTTGGGTGTTGGGATTAGGATATCGTTTAGCAAGAAATTTTTTAGGCGCCCATTTCCCCCTCTGGTCGCTACTTTCGGTCCTACACCTTTTCCGCTGACACCTCGCAATCCTAGCCGTCATTGCTAGTGTGTGGTGTGCTACCGTAAATCTCAACAATTTTTCAATTGCAAACCCCTCGCTCCGTCGTGCATCGTTCTGATGGCATCCACCGATTCTAGCGTTGGCGTGGATCGATCGAAGGAGTTCATGAAGTTCGGTGCTATCGAGCAGTGGGTTCAGCTCCTAGAGGAGAATGGAGTTCTCCCGACAAAGGCGTCTTCCCTTTGGCATCCGATGGCCGGTGAGAGGTTCTCAACTCTGAAAAACAATGAATTTGTGGTGTTCGAATCTTTTTTCTCATGGGTTTGGCTTGCCAACCCATCCTTTTCTTCGTGGTCTTCTTCATCATTATGTCATATCCATTTACAATCTAAACCCCAACACCATCTTTCACATTTCCATCTTCATCCACCTTTGCAAGGCCTATCTTGGCATCGATACCCACTTCAACCTTTTCCACCGCTTCTTTTCTTTGAGAGCTTTTCCCAAAAGAGTGGTTGGTGGGTGTGGACTCCAACTCTGGGATGAGAAGGCAACATAGTACATGTCGAGAACCACGAGCTAACCCTATCCTCGGAGATCAACCGTGTGTCGATAGTGGCGCTGACCGGGACAGACCACTACGGGTCAACCAATCAGGTCCAAGTGGACGAGATCATCCATAGGATTTCCAAGATTTGTGAGAAGAAGCTATCAGAGGTCCATATACCCTACAACTTCATTGTACGCCATGTTCATCCCTACAAGAACCGAACCTGAGCGGGGTATGAGTACTCAGGAAGGATGGACACCGCTCGAGAGTCTTCGGAAGTCCTCAGTCTGGACGAGGGTAGAGCATGGGTCAAGGACCTCTTCATTAGCCATACATCACTTGACAACGAGGATAGCTCCCGCTCTTTCAAACTCAAGTTCCTCCAACTAGCGGTAAGACATTGTAGATTTGTATTTTCTCTATATTGCATGATAATATCACCTATAGGGCGTTAACTGCCTTAAAACATGTAGGTTTAAGAGGCATATTGCTCTCTGGTGCCTCTGCCTGAGCAGCCCCGGGTGGTCGGGCATAAGGACATTAACTGCCCGACTAGTCCGGTTGGGACCAAAAGGAAGAACAAGGATGTTTGTTCTCCTGCGGTGAAGAAGCCATGCACGACGGTGGTATCCTAGGGGAAATCCAAGGTGCCATCGTTGTTCCCTGAAGAAGCCGACGATGACTTAGAGATGTCCAAGGTTAGACCAACTTGTGGTGGGGTGATTATGCCATTATCGTCGTCATCACCATCACCACCACCTCCACTAGCGGCGGCCACCTTGGTCTCATGCTAGTGGGTGAAAATAAGTGCATTATGGAAGTTGGCCTGTTGAGTTAGTTGTCGCATAATCAATATGTTATTTTGTATTGGAAATGTGACTAACGTTTGTTTTTTGATAGCACATCAACGTCATTGCCCATTGATGGTGATAATGTAGGGACAAGGGTGGTCGGTGACATCGGTTAGACAATAGTCGAGGGCTTTAGGGTGGTCGATGGTGATGCTATGGTAGCAACCGCACCATCCAGGGCCTCAATGGTGGGAGTGGTGGCCACTAACATAGTGGTCTTCACCTTCGATACTGAGCTAACCTCGGTTGTGTTAGCCACCGATGCACAATCTGCTAGGGTGTTGGACACGACTGCATCAAGCACGAGTGCTCTAGACAAGGCCGTGTCGACTATGACTGAGTCAACTATCGAGCCTGCAATATAGCCAACCGCCAACCACGTGGAGCAGTCGACCACCGACCCCATGGCGCAACCGACCTCTGACCCCATGGTCGCGGAGGACGCGGATGTGCAACCGCCACTAGCCCCACCTGTTGATGAAGTCTAGTGGGAGGTGGCCGAATGCTATGAAAGGCATTTGAAGCCCTTGAGCTCATATCCCTAATTGGTCTCCTTCCATGAGCCTCACAAAAAGGCAGCCTAGGAAGAAGAAGAAACACCCTATCATCGCCTTCTCTTGACCGCACAAGAGGCCGCAATGAGGGGAGAGGAGAAGAATGGGTGGTGGCTCTCCGGTAGATCTAGTTCTACCCAAGCCACTACCAGGACAACACAAAGCACGACATGCTCGTTCTGCAATTGCAAACAACGTTAACAATGATTTAATTAGAATCAATACCATGACAAAGTGTATAAAATGCTTAGAGTAGAACCAATAGAAGAATCCATTCCATGTGGATATACTATCATTCATTGAAAAAGGTATTCACAAAAGTAATACTAACACCTTCAAAAGTCTTCTCTGTAGGATTCAAATGAGTTTTCATTTATACAAAAAATGAAAGCAATGAGACTATCACCTCCAAAAGTATTTTCTGTAGGATTCAAATGATTTTTTATTTGTACACGAAATGAAAGCAATGATATTGTCACCTCCAAAAGTCTTCTCTATAGGATTCAAATTACTTTTCATTTGTACACGAAATGAAAGCAATGAGACTATCACCTCCAAAAGTCTTCTCTGTAGGATTCTAATGGATTTTCATTTGTATATGAAATGAAAGCAATGAGTCTGTCACCTCCAAAAGTCCTATCTGTAGGATTCAAATGGCTTTTCATTTGTACACGAAATGAAAAAAATGGCACTGTCACCTCCAAAAGTCTTCTCTATAGTATTTAAATGAGTTTTCATTTGTACACGAAATGAAAGCAATGAGACTATCACCTCCAAAACTCTTCTCCGTAGGATTCAAATGGGGTTTCATTTGTACATGAAATAAAAGCAATGAGACTATCACCTCCAAAAGTCTTCTCTATAGGATTTAAATGGGTTTTCATTTGTACACGAAATTAAAGCAATAAGATTGTCACCTCCAAAAGTCTTCTTTATAGGATTCAAATGAGTTTTCATTTGTACACAAAATGAAAGCAATGAACTGTGAGATATAAAACAAGACTTATAGCAAGGGTTTACATAGAAAACTAACATTGATTATAATGAAACTTATTTCTCTAGTTATAAGTAGAATCACTTTGTGATACTTAATATCAAATACATTTCAAAATCATCTATTTGTGTAGTTGATGAATGTAGTGATCGTATGGATGTGTGGATTCACCTCCCGGGCAGGGTGGGCAGTAGTATGGGCTTCACACTAACTATCCATTGTCGCACGTCATTAATATTATGGTCATTTAAAAAAAAGGTTGCAACCAGGATTTGGCAGCCATTTAACACATGCAACATCAAAAGCACATCACAGAAAATACATCACAGAAGATTCATTGCCAAATTTGTAGCACATTTATTAACTTCTATCTCGTTATCTCGAAGAAATGGCTAAAACAATGAGCGACACAAGACAGTTTCATGGCTACTAGCTATAAAACTACAGCTAAAACGAAGAGCAACGCAAGATGATCGCATGGATTTTGAATACTATCTACCCTATAGCTATATCGAGAGCTTGTATAGTATCTTGAAGCCCCTATAGCTATATCCAAAGCTTGGATAATGTCTTCCAAACTTGTAGCATGGCCAGTAGAAGCCCAGTGCGTAGTACAGGAGCCCCACCAGCCATGGGTAGCAGGAGCACCTACCGACCATGGGTAGGAGCACCACCACGATGAGTCATGTCAACTTCGAGGGCGTTATCTCAAAGAAATTGGCTAAGACCATCAATTATCTCGGAGAAATTGGCTAAAAGCAGTAGGTCAGGATACCCTGTAACAATGGTGGCGGAAGTTAGCTAGTTATACAAAAAGTGGTGGAAGTTAGACAAAATGAGGAAGAGGACGACGACGAACCTTAGGAGGAGGAGGATGCAACCAAAATTAATGAATAAAAATCCTAGAAACAAAATTAATGAATAAAAATAGCAAATATACCTAGAAAAATGCAAATTTTTTATATGGAATAAGTTATGTTGTATATTGAGTGTAGAACAAATTTCAAGTTCAAAAAAATTGCAAATATGTTGCTACCGTGTACGGTTAGAAAACCCTACTAACTTAAGTATTTCATAATTATATAAAAATAAATAAATCACACATATTAATATATTGATGCTATGAGTCCATACAAATTTGATCCATGTGAAAGCCTAAAACGAATACAGAGTTATCCATATTTATATCCATATTCAGAAGAAATTCGGATATCCATTTTCATATCCATTTTTGCAAAACAAATTTAGATAGTTTCATTTATCGTCCGCATTTAATTCAGATATGAATACATATATTAATATTTAAAATTTGTCGAATACAAATACAGAATAATACACCATATCCCTTCTACTTCATTTAACCCTTCTCTTCTTTTATGTGGTTCGGATGGATTTGTGACCATATATTGATAGAAAAAACAACTATAAGATTAAAGAAAAAACAATTATGTAGTGGCACGAGCAATTATTAAAGTTTAATCATGTATTAGATCTTTCAGGCTCACGGCACCAACCAAACACCAACACATCAAATCAAGGAAAGCAAGTTTACTTAACACAAATGAACCTCAATTAAACACAAGGGGTCCATAGCTCAGTGGTAGAGCATTTGACTGCAGATCAAGAGGTCTCCGGTTCGAACCCGGATGGGCCCTATTTTTTTTAATTTTTTTTTGTGTTTTGGTTTTGTGCAACCAGGAAAATAGTTCATTGAAAATCTTCATTTTTGTGTTTTTTTTTTGAGAAAGAGTAATACCAGCATGGAATAGTTCATTGGGGTGACTGCACTCTATCGACTGCAGATCTCATTACTCTTTCTGTTCTTTGTTTAACAAAGATTACGATTGAGCAGACAAGACAGTAGTGACCTCGTGAAATGAGGGACAGTTGACAGTGTAATGTGGTTTGAGGTAAGATAGAAAGAACTGAATACCCACATGATCTTTGCAATGCTAATATGTAGCACAACCATATATAGCAAGTCTCATGCTCGGCGCAATCCCAATCCGGAATACTCACTCCATCGATTATAAAATATAAATATTTTTAGGTTTTTAAATAGAGATTAAGGTTGACAAAAAATATTACAGTGACATTATCAAACGAGAAATAGTTCATAGTGGAAGTTTGGTTGAAGCAAACCTAGACGCTAATAGGATGGACTCCAGAGTTGATCAACTGCCACACTGAACAGATACCAGATGTCCCAAAACACGCAGCAATGTTTATAGGCCGGATCGATCGCCGGAGCCCGCCAGCGTGTCAGTCTACGGGGACGTCTTCTTGTTGCCCCAGAACCTGTGGTGGAGCTGCACGGTGCGGCCGTTCATCCGCTGCGCCGGCCTGTTGTTGTGCCGGTAGCTCGCCTCCAGGGGAGCCATCAGTGAGGCAGCCTGCTGCGGCGTAATCTCTCTCACCTGAAACATTTCGGGCTCACGAGTTCAGAGAATGCATGCGAGTTACATATCATGGCAGTGAGCTCGAATTTTTGAGGACCTTGGCAAAGATGCTCCAGACGACGTTCTCGGTGCACGGCGGCGTGGTCAGCGACCCGACGTATCTGTAGTACATGTGCGCGTGCTGCCTCAGCGACAACATGCTCACGACGCCGGCAGCAACCGGAGCGCCTTTCTCTGCCCTGCAGCCCTCGGCGTAGAGCTCAGCGAGCTTTTCCTGAATCTGCCCACCGATGATCAGAACACATAGGCAAATACAGATGTCCCATACTCCCATATTTTTAGTTACGAGGAAGACATGCTGCTAGTAATTCAGTGCGTTGAATCCCGTGCAGCCACGCATTTCATTTGTAGGATCAAAGATTTACCTGTAAGAAGAACGGGTCTGGACTGCCGAATCGGTAAAGGAAGGCCACGACAGTGATGTTGCCATCGTCGTCAGAGTGAACCATGTGGAGCTCCAATGGAAACCTGCCAGTTTTAAGTTACAACAAATTGCCATCAGCACAGCGAATGATCCATCCTTTGCATTTCGTCTCTTGAGTGCATGCAAAGCGCAAACCTGTGGCCATTGATGGTGTGCTCAGAAGGAGAATGCCAGTGCATTTGCTTCAGCCTGTAGCTCCTCCCGTTAATGCTCACCGTCCCTGCAGGGTCGTTGTAGCGCAGCTGTAGAAAAAAGAAATTTCGATCATGGGAAAACTGTATAACAGCATCAGGCAGATCAGATACACTGATCTGTATGCAACAATCAGAGAATGGACATAATGTTCAATGCAAAAGGCAACAGTCTGGTTCAGAACAAACCGCAATGTTGAAGATGTTGTCTACAAGGGTAGCATTTGCAGCGGTGTAATTCCTATGGAGTGGCTTCAACCTCGGGTTGTAAACCACTTCGCTAGTCTTGATGTCGATTGGAGACTGAATCTTTCCTTTGGAGCAACGCGTGAAGTTGGGATTCAAGCTCCCCCAGTGTGCAGGGCCAATAGCACCAGTGTAGCCAAACTTTGCGCCATCTGGTTCAAGTGAAGAACTCACATGTCATAGGGAGGCCAACAAAAAGATAAGTCAATGATAAGTTGATAATCCTTGTTAGTACCATTTCATTTTACAAGCTTGAATTTGAGTTTTGTTAATTGACAGAACAAACTGAAGCAAGCAAGAAAATCTGAAGGTTCACAAGCAAAGTAGACACACTTCATGTAAATGGAAACGGAGATTTCTGCAGTTCAAACCCTCGGAGAATTCAGGATAGAAGGACGTACTACTGTCACATGCATGGGTGACGAGGAAGCAAGTGCACAGCAGCAGAACAAATATTGCATTTCCATCATAAGCTGCCATCCATTCCTGCATTGCGAAGCCTGCAAGTAGCGACTACTTTGGAGTCAAGCCACACGTAGAATGCTCAGATATATAAAGGATGGAGCTTATCGCAATGCCACGAGCCAACCACAATCCCTCTTACCTCTTCTATATGCAGATCAGCTTCGACGGTTTCGGTCCTTGGAACCAAGTGATTGTCAGCTCTTCTATTCTTTAACTAATCGATGTTCCTGCGAAAAGGACAGGCAAAAGATGTCGATTCTCTGGAGCTATCACAAGATCGATCATAAAGCAGGCAATCATGCAAGGATCAGATCGATGCAGTGGCCTCACTGGCTTGACCTCTGTGCGAAGGAATCTTCGAAGGCCAGTGATTTCCAAGAACGCTAGCTGCTGGTGAAGGCGCTAACTTGGGGTTTAATTTGGCACTCAGAACCGACCACGTATGTATGTATATATATATATATATATATGTATATATATGTATATATATGTATATATATGTATATATATATATACAAATGCTATTTTACACCACGAGTGTAGAATAGTTATTCTACTGAGAAATTTACTACTGAGAAAAAAGTAGTACTCAATTGCTATTCTACTGAGAAAATCTACTACTGAAAGTGGTCGGTGTAGAATAGCTATTCTACACACGTGGTGTAGAATAGCGCTCCTGTATATATATATATATATATATATATGGAAAATTTTACGGTGCACCCAAATATTTATGGACCGTTAATTGTATTTCATTCGATGGTTCAGATTTGATTAGGACGACCTATTACCTTCTAGGAGGTAATAGGTTCTATCTTTTTCCATTTAAAATCATGTGTGCATTAAAAAAATGATATATTTTAATTTTTTAGTTTACCTTACATTTAAAATCATGTGTTGATATGTTTTCATTTATACTTTCCATTTTTTTCAAGCAATCAGAGGATACATAATATGCAATATCATGTACATTCCTTGTTCACATAATCAAGATACGCTATTTTTTTGGCAATTTTCTCCAGGTGCTTCCCCGTATTTTTATGTGATATGCACTTTTATTTGTATTTTAAATGTCATTAAATCTTATTTTATTTTCATCTTACTATACATGATTTTTAGGTATTTGAAATATTATTTATTACGATTATATCGTTCTGATAATAATTTATTTTTGGTTTGAATATGTGATTTGTCTATATGGAATTCATGAAATTTCAAAGTTTTTCTTATAATGTGCATAGGTGTTTCATAAGATTCAAAAATCAATTAATGGGTGGGCCCACGTAGCTAGCATTCAGATTGTATTTTGGACAATAATTTTTTTCAAGTTGGTGGCCCATATCCACTTAATGGTAACTAGTGCAATATATAGAAGGCACACAATTTTCATTGTAGTTACAAGGCATGCGCAATGCAGCCCCCAATTTCCACCGGCTATAACCAGTAAAAATATTTAAAAAATAATTTTATTTGTATTAATTTAATAAAATCAAGGGTTAAGATTTAACTTACCTCTTACCTCCTAAATAGGATAGTGGAGCACCATAAAAAGCCCCATATATATATATATATATATATAGTTCTCCCACCTTTTGCTACCGTTCTTTCCATTTCGCTCTCCTTTTTTCAGAGACCATTTAATTTCGAATGCAACTTGACGAAGGAAGTAGAGTAGTTCTTCTGGTGGAAACAGGCCATGATCGAACAGTTCACGTAGGTGTCTCGCGTATGTATGCATGGATGTTTAAATAGATACTAAAATAATAAAAAACGCTAAACACTTTGTCTAAGAATCTGAATTTCCAATGCAATGTATTAAGGATAGGTGCTTAAACTTATTTTTTGAAATAATACTACCGTATGAAGCATCCTAAGTTTTCATATGTTTGCATTGACATTAGGCTGGTTACGCGCGCATTGACCCACGTCTTGCACGGCTGATCGAACATGCTGCAGCCTGCGCTGCATGCGGCCAAGCGCGCGAAGGAGACACGGTCAAGCTGCAGGGAACTAAATGGTCCGATCGAAAGTGTCAAGTCCTCCTTTTTCCTTAAACTGTATATACCTGACCAAAAACAACTTGCCTTGTTTAATTATTACTTCGGACGTGGAAAAATTCCGTTGAAAACACACAACTTTGTTAACTCATGCAGGGAGCTAATTAAATATAAGGTCCACTCAACATCTCGTGTCATGTATTCTATGAGACGATGACTCAAAATCTAGTATCCAGTAGCCAGCTGTTATTGTTTCTGAATTTACAGTAACGCAATCCAAGCAAACAAGCACGAACCCCATCGCTTTTGGCAGCACTACATAGCACAGGACCCATCTTTACGAATAGCTGAGCATCAAATTGGCAAGGACATGCACATCACTGAGCTAGAGGAATATATCCCACTACATATGTGGGGACTGCAGGCTGCACCAAAAGGACCACAAATAATTTTCAGGCTCCAGAGAGCCCATAGCACATTCTGGACGATGGAATAATAGATATGAAGAGCTCGACATTGATAAATGTTAGCAATGCCTCCATCACCCTACCACTTTTTTTTTCTGAAGACTGCATTGCTACCACTTAAACAAACAAAAGAGTTGACCCTATCAATATCAATTTATATACAACCTAGAGAATATTAGAACAGGACAAGAGCCTCTGCATATGGCAGGTCAAATGATATGTGATAGTGGTCACTTCAGTCTTCAGCTATTAACAATAGGGTGATACTACTGGTTTTAACTAGGTATGTTGGCCGCCCCATAATAGATAAGTGGAGGAAGAGAAGGCCCGTGGAGCTTTATCGTACCTTCAGATTTTCAGGGCGTGCATGAATGGCACAAACCGTAGTCCACAAGTATTCAATATGCAGGCGAAATACATGGAGCACACTGTATAATTTGGAGATGACAGTGAGTAAAGATGGCAATGAGTCTATATTCATCGGGTTTTACTATCTCAAACCCATACCTGTTAGAAAAAAATCTCCCTGTCTGATAACCCATATATACATACGGGTACTATTTCTCCCCCAAACCCATACCTATCAATAAACACCACACACCAAATATTCTAACAAATAATAATTGCATATCTATCCCCACAAAACAATGTTTCATCTAAATAGATCAATAAATCATTCAATCATAAGATCAAAACTACATATATAAATAAACTATAAAACATAATACATCAATGATTTAATCTACAACAATAGCAACAATGATTTAAACTCCTAAAAATATAACTTAGTGGGTAATGAGTACCCATCGGATAACGGGTATGGATATTAGGAAACCATACCCATACCCGCGTACCCGTTGGGTACTATTTTTTCCCATTAATAGACGCACGGGTGAGCAATTTTACCCGTATATCTACCTTAATAGAGTAAAAACCCATCGAGTTTCGGGTACCCATTGCCATCTTTAACAGTGAGAGTGGCTAGCCGCTGAAAAGGATTTCTCATGGTAAGCAAAACACGTTCTGGCAAAGTAAAAGTAATCATGCAAAGGTGCTGCTCTAACAGGTGACTTCTGCAATTTGTTTCTCTTACTGACTGACACCGCCGTTGATCTGCACAGAAGCTGCATGTATTAGCATCAGCAGAAGTTAAGAGGTCAACTAGCCTGTGGGCTGTGGCTCTGCGCTGACGTTCATGAAACTACACGTCACAAAAAATACCTATTTCTGTGACGGATTTTTTTTGAAATAATATTTTTAAAAATAAAATTTTAAATTTATATAGCAGTTTAAATTTTTTGTAAAAATAGGTATCGATCGGTACTTGGTTAGCTGACTGGTGCCACGTCAGCTAGAGTCAGCCGTTCAGTGGCCAACTAGCGCTGACGTAGCGCCGGTCAGCAGAAAAAGGCTGTTGCGCGCTGAGGGGAGCCAATGTGGCGCCTAGTCGTCCGAGTGGCATTGACGTGGCACCAGTCGCCGATCAAGTGCCGACTGGTAGCTATTTTTGCAACTATTTTAAACTGTCATACAAATTTGAAATTTTATTTTTAAAAAATATTATTTAAAAAAAATCTTCTGGACGTGGTGGAAAAATTGTCAGAAAAAATAATTTTCTTTAACATGTATGTGTGTATGCAGAACCGTCATAAAAATTGAATTTCATTGACACGTATTGTCGACCATGGCATCACAACAATTCAATTTCTGCACTAAGTCGGCGCTAGACTGATCCTCGCCTCCTTTCTCAATAGTGTTCTTTTTTCAATCTTTTTCTTCAACATTAATAGACGCTATCAGGTTTTCAACTGATATCTCCTGTCTCTATCTCTAATGTTTTAGAGTAGTGGTAAAGTTCCTTCATGAAGAAAACAACTTTATAATGATGCCCAGTCACAAACTTGTCGGGTAGAGGACACTTAACGAGATCAAGTTCCTTGACAATGCATACAACCTCATGAGCTTGGTCAACCACATAACAATTGTTAACCATTCTATAGTCATGAAAGCTCTCTGTGAGGTATAGTTCACCGCTCGCGTCTGATACATCATATTTTGTAATCAAAGCATTCCATAACACTTTCGCATCTATCACAGTGATGTAAACATCACACATACGGTTAGAGAGCACGCCTAGAATGCATCTCACGAAGATATTATTGGCCTCCACAAACTTCTTCCACTCATCAGAAGAGAGTTCGCCTTCAAGTTTGCCAAGTCTCGATTCCTATACATTCATAACAGTAAGACAGAGATAGACTTTTTCTTGCCATCTATTAAAATGCACACTAGCCATTGAATTAATCGTTGATGACCTAGAATAAGATTTTTGGATTGTTGGACTATGTAACACCCCAATTTTTCAAAACAATAAAAATATTATTAAATTCAATTTATGGGAATTATTATTTCAGAAAATACTTTTAATTCCCTTTTATACCCTTTTGAACTACAACATAGAGTAGATGACCAAATCAGGAGGTGAAACTTTTTGTATATGATCCTAAGACCAAAGTATAATTTTGAGAATTTTTATAAATTTTTACCAGCCTTGGAAGTAGCCCTAATATTTTAATCTAATTTCTGGAATTATTTTTATTCAGAAAAGTATTAGAACAGTAATGGGCTCCTCTCCCTCCCTTCTCTCTCTCCCAGCCGGCCCAGCCCGTTACCGCGCTCGCCTCTGGCTGACATCTCGGTCCCACCTGTCGGCGCCGAGTCCTTCCCCTCGCGCGCGAACCCGACACCTCGACCCCACCCGTCAGTCGCCACCCTCGCCCGCTCGCGCCCGCTGACGAGTGGCCCCCGCTTGTCAGGACCTTCGTCCCCGCGAGATCCGCCCCGGATCCCCCCCCTCGCCGGCCGAAGCCCTAACTCCGCCTAGGATCCGCCCTCGCCGGCCCCCTCCCTTTAATCCGACGCGTGCATTGAAGTCCCCTCACCGCGCCGGCCGTTTCCCCTATTAATCCCGCCCGATTCACGTCCAGGTGCGTTGAACCGCGTCAACCCGAGCTCGCCGGCGTCAAGGCGCATTTATCCCCGGCCACCGTCGATTACGCCCCCTATGCCCCCGCCGGTGATCCTATTTAAACCCCCAGGCCACCAGCATTTCACCCCCACGCCTACACGTCGCGAGAACGCACAGAACACACTCACTCCAAGCTTTAGCGCATTCCCTCTGGTTCGTCTCCGGCCACCGCTCGCCGTCGCACCGGACCGCCTCCGCCCGTGCCCCCGCCACCATCGTGACCGCCAGGACCTCGCCGACCTCGGCCACCACTTCGTCGACGATGAACCTCGTCGGATCGCCGTCCCCGCCTCGGAACCGAGAACCTTCGCCGCCATCGCTCGTCGCCGGCCTCACCCCGTCGACCCCGGACCACCGCAACGGTACCCTTTTGTTCCCCTCGGTACCCCCTTTCCGTTTTTAGCCCTAGCTAGACTAGATATCCCTCGACCTCGCCGGAATCGCTCGCCGTCGTACCACCGGAGTCGGGGAAGAAGGGGTACTTTACCCCCCCGACACGCACTGTGCCGGATTCAATCCTGGCCGTGCGATCCAGATCCAACGCTTGGATTAAATTATCTGTTCGGTTTAATCCTGGCCGTCGGATCTGAGTGAAGCGGTACGGTGCGATCCCGTGCGTCCGTTTGTTTTAAAACCCCGCGTTTAATCTCGCGCGTCCACGTGGTACCCCTTCGAACGTTTTAATCCTGGCCGTCCGTAGTCACTTACGAGTCCCGCCTCGCTCTCGCGCGTCGGATCTGGATCCGACGGTCCAGATCGACCCGGCGCACGCGCACAGTGCGCGGGTTCACCGTGGGCCTGGCTCACCGTGGACCCGAGGGGTTTAAAATTTGAAAATAAAATCCAGAAATGCTTTTAAACTTGTAAAATTCATATCTAATGCATTTGAACTCTAAAAATTACCATTCTAATTTCAGAAAATTCATAAAATTATTTTCTACATGTTTATGCAATAAAAACAGTAGGTTTACTTTGACATTTTCATGTTTATTTAAATAAGTATTCAAATGCCCTTAGGATTAAAATGCAAATTTAAAAATTTAAACTCCAGAAAATTTATATAATTGTTCCTTTCTGTTTAAACACTAGAACCACTAAGTTTTCTCTGAATCATTCATATTAAATTGATTAGAAAACTTAATGTAGTATTATTCACACTTAAAAACCCTTTTATGAAAAACAATAATTCATTTTGATTCATTTTAAATTAATTGTGAAATAAATTTCAGAACTTTAACCATTGAATTTATTTTATTTATAATCAAACCAACTTTAACTTATGTGTTTATAATGTAATGTTATACTGTTTGATTGGATGTTGTGTTCTTTTTATTTTACTTTATATTAAAAAGACTACGACGTCGCCGAGGAGCCGGAGTACTTCCCCGAAGTCCCTCCCTCTCCCTTTGCTGAACAAGGCAAGTCACCAAACAATTCTTTTGAACATATTGAACCCACGTTTGAATTGATTATCGCTAAAACACATAGGTTATGTATATGCATTAGTCAAATGAACCCTTACATTATATTTATTTAGGATCCCCCGACCGTGATGTGCAACCCAAGCCATGCTATCTCGCCTAACCTCCTTGTCACCATATGATCAATGATATTAGTTAGTGTCTAAAGTATTGACACGGCCGCTATAGGGTAAAAATGAGTCGTAGCAAAATGGTTCTATTATATGATCCCCGTTACTTCTTATCCTTGGAAATTCTGTTGGTGATGAGTCATGGTTGTGAGTGTATGCATGGTGGGTTCCGGGTGCAAGCTAGGGCATTGGTCAGTCGCACCCGGGGCACTATAAGGACCGGTCTGAGGGATCCGTTGCAATACACTTACGTACTAACCACAAGTCTAGTGGGTAAGTCCTAACTAAGGTATGGGTTGTTCCAAACCGAGGCCACCATTTGGAGATGGGTCAAGTTGCACCTGCGGGTGACTTGTACCAATGTGGCGCAAAGGGGGGTGCGACGTTAGCCGGGATGCGGCCCGGCGCGCCGGCGAAACCTAGAGCGGGTGGTTATCGCTTGGAACATCTCATATTGAGGTTTTGGCACGAGTTCCCGTGAAATGGGTCATCTCGTTGAGATGAGTGCGTGCCTTGTGGGTACAGTAGTACATCTCTGATCAGAGTCTTAAATCTTTTCGAAAAGCCGAGCCCACGGTCAAGGGCGGGTTGCGTGACATCCCCCAGTTAGTTTACTTTGGATATGATTGTGCATGATGGATTGACATGTAAGGACCGTTGTGCGAGGAGGTAAAACGTACTCCTCGAGTTAGTTGATGTTGATGATGCTCATATTTACTTTTCGCATGATTAAAATATGATTACACTAAATGCCATAACTGCAACTGCTTTATTCCGCATTGTTAGCCTTTATCCTTCCTTGTTTATTATCCTACATTATTATTTGCATTTGCGGTGGCTTGTTGAGTATTTTTTGTACTCATACCCGTTGGACCCCACAGAGGATGCTTATCTTGAAGACGGTCTGGAGTAGCGACCCAGTCGGGCAGAAAGATCCTGAAGAAGACATTCGTCATGCCGCTGTTTATTTATCCTATTATCGTTTCTATTAAAACAATGTTGTAATAAATATGGTCTGCGTACCATGGATTTTTATCGTATGTACGTTGTCGCATGATGAACCTCTTGTATTATTGTTTTTCTATGGAAATTCAATAATGTCTCGATTTTGATAAATCGGGGCGCTACAAGATGGTATCAGAGCCGACTCGACTGTAGGAAGCCAAACAGACCCGCCTAGCCATTAGCCATAGGAAATTATTTCTCGAAAATCTACTTCATAAACTTTGTTCCTCTCCTCACTTTTATTCAACTTGCTGTTTTGTAGATGCCAGTCTACCAAGTCCACAGCTACTGCCGCCACTATGAGGGCTTCGTCCGGGAGCTCCGCATGATGCTCACCTTCCTCGGGTTCCTCTTCGAACCCGAATTTCAAGGAGTCTACCCCGACGAGTTCGCCGGGCCTTGTGACGTCTCCCTCACCGTCCATGGCTCCGGAGAACACCTGCCGCCCTACACCACCGCACTTGGAGGCCCGACTTTTGACGTCGCGTGCCAACGAGTCGCCCTCCAGGCCCTCATGGAGCTGAGGATGATCTACGACGATCGTCTTCAGAACTCATCCTTCCGGCTTGTGCCGAAGCGTACTCCCGGAGCCCACCGTAGCATCTACCTCGGAGTTCACTCCGTGCGTGATCCGGTCATGGCCCGGCAGTCGCGTCTTCTGCAGGCCATGGATGATCTCCACACCGAGGCGGTGCTCGACGCCGACGAGCATCATGAGGCGGTTGCATTTCTTCGTGAAGAAACGAAGAACCTGATCCAACAGAACGGCGAGCTGCAGCGCAAGATCATACAGCTGCAGAAGGACATCGCTGAGATGGTCCCTCTTCTTCCAAGGAAGAAGAAGCCCATCCGTGAGCCCCTCCCTCGCCCCAAGAGGATCCCGCCACGACCCTCCCCCGCCAGGCCTTCCACCAGCGCCCCTACACCATGCCCCGGCCTCGTCTCCGACTCCATCATCGAGAATTTTCTCGAGCCCACCATCTCTCTAGAGCCGCGCACTCGTGGTTCCGAGAGCACGGAGACCGCCTCCGGTGGCGAGTAGGCGTTAGGAGACGCTATCTAAATAAAAATCATAACTTTGTATGTGGTGCTGCCCACGACGAGTGTGTCATGGGTAGAATAAAAACTTGATTGTAACAAACAATTTATGCCACTATATATATTTATGTGCTTGAATCTTATATGTTGTATTATCGTTTCGTCATTCTTTGCTTTATCGCTTTGTATATTCAGAAGATGGCCGATCACCAGAACACCGGCTCCAACAACGGAGCAGGAGGAAGTCGTGATGCGCCTGAGGGTGTTGTGCCCAACTGGGGTGCAACGGGCCCGCGCCACTCCGGGTCGCCTTCCGCCAACCACCCCACCTTGGCGGAAATGATGGCAAATCAGAACCATCTGATCACCGCCCTCCTCACCCAAATGCAGCACCAACAGGCTCAGTTGGACCGTCTGCAGAACGGGGAGCCCGCCCCTCGCGCACTAGCACCCGCGGCCGCTCCGCAACTCTCCGAGTTTTTGCGCGTGCGTCCGCCCATCTTCTCGAGCACAACCAACCCGATGGAGGCCGGAGATTGGCTTCGCACCATCGAGAAGAAGCTCGACCTCCTCCCCTGCACAGACCGGGAGCGGGTGGCCTTCGCCACTCACCAGCTCCAGGGTCCCGCCGCTGAATGGTGGGACAACTACCGTGCGTCCCAGCCAGAGGGCCACATGGTGACTTGGGCGGAGTTCACCATCGCCTTTCGTGCCACCCACGTCCCCGCCGGTGTCATCGCGGTGAAGCAGCAGGAGTTCCGCGACCTGCAGCAGGGCAACCGAACTGTCATGGAGTACCTCCATGAGTTCAACCGCCTCGCACGCTACGCACCGGAGGAAGTGTGCACCGACGCCCTCCGCCAAGCCAAGTTCCTCAGGGGACTTAAGGATGAGCTGTCCATCCAGCTCGTCGCCGCCGACTTCGCCGACTTCCAGCGGCTGGTCAATAAAGCGCTCATCCAAGAGACTGAGCAGAACAAGCTGGACCTCAAGAAGAGGAAGATGATCGCCTTCAAGCATCAGCAGGCGAACTCTCAGAGGCCCCGCTTCGTCCCTCCGCCACCAACACCCGCCTACCATCCTCGGCCCGCCTACAGGCCACCTCACGCAGCTGGTGGATCCAACGTCGGGCATCCTCGCCCCGCTCCACCAGCTCCGGCCGCTCAGCCGGCACCAGCCGCAAAGGCCCCGATCTTGAGGGATCGCCAAGGAAGGCCGGTCGTCTGCTTCAACTGCCGCAAGGAAGGGCACTATTCGCACCAGTGTCCTCACCCCAAGCAGAACCAAGGCGCAGCACCCCACCAGGCCGTTCGCGCCCGCGTCAACCACATCAGCGCGGAGGAAGCTCAGGAGGCTCCTGAAGTCGTACTCGGTACGTTTACTATGAATTCCGCACCGGCCGTCATATTATTTGACTCTGGAGCAACCCACTCTTTCGTCTCGGAAGATTTTGCAAAAACAAACAATCTGGACGTGCTCCCTCTACCCATTCCCATGGTGATTGCCACCCCCGGCAATAGGACCTCAGCTCGCTTCTACAGCCCTAAGGTTCAACTTGACATCCAAGGAGTGCTGTTTCGGGCCGAGCCTGTCCTCATCCAATGCACCGGACTCGACCTTATACTAGGTATGGATTGGTTGATGAAGCACAAGGGAGTGATCGACTGTGCCAACAAGTCCGTCACGGTGACCAGTCCTGAAGGCGTAACCGTCACCTTCCGGATGACCAGTCGCAAACCACTCGGAGCGTCCCTTCGCTCAATAGCTCTTGAAGAGGTGCCAATAGTCAAGGAGTTTGCAGATGTTTTCCCCGAAGATCTGCCCGGAATGCCTCCCAAGCGGGACATCGAATTCAGAATCGAACTTGTCCCCGGGACCACTCCAATCTCCAAGCGCTCGTACCGAATGGCCGCCAATGAGCTAGCCGAAGTCAAGAGCAACATCGAAGACCTAGAACAGAAAGGTTATATCCGACCGAGTACCTCACCCTGGGGTGCACCGGTTATATTTGCCATGAAGAAGGACAAGACCAAGAGGATGTGCGTGGACTATAGAGCCCTGAACGACGTGACCATCAAGAACAAATACCCATTGCCTCGAATCGACGACCTGTTCGATCAGCTGAAAGGATCCTCGGTGTTTTCCAAGATTGACCTCAGGTCAGGTTATCACCAGTTGAGGATCAGGGAGGAAGATATACCCAAGACTGCTTTCACCTCCCGCTATGGACTCTACGAGTACACCGTGATGTCGTTCGGACTCACGAATGCCCCGGCCTTTTTCATGAACATGATGAACAATGTATTCATGGAGTTCTTGGACAAGTTCATCGTGGTATTCATCGACGATATCCTCGTTTACTCCAAGACCAAGGAAGAACACGAGACTCACCTCCGTCTGACCCTCGGAAAGCTAAGGGAGCAACAACTGTACGCCAAATACAGCAAATGCGAATTTTGGTCGTCTGAGGTGAAGTTCCTCGGTCATGTTATATCTGCCGGAGGAATAGCAGTGGACCCAACCACCGTTGAAGCGGTAACCAACTGGCTACAGCCAACGACCGTGACCGAGATCCGGAGTTTTCTCGGATTGGCCGGATACTACCGCCGGTTCATCGAGAACTTTTCCAAGATCGCCAAGCCTATGACCAGACTTCTGCAGAAGGAGGTGAAGTTTGATTGGACCCCCGACTGCGAAGAAAGCTTCCAGACTCTCAAGAAGAAGCTAGTATCAGCTCCCATTCTGACCCTGCCAGACATCCGGAAAGACTTCCACGTCTACTGTGATGCCTCTCGTCAAGGATTGGGATGCGTCTTAATGCAAGAAGGGAAAGTGATATCCTACGCCTCCCGGCAACTGAGACCGCATGAGCTGAACTACCCAACACACGACCTGGAACTAGCAGCCGTGGTTCATGCCTTGAAGATATGGAGACATTACCTTGTGGGAAATCGGTGTGAGGTCTTCACCGACCACAAGAGCCTCAAGTACATATTCACCCAACCAGATCTGAACCTCAGGCAAAGGAGATGGTTGGAACTGATCAAGGATTACGACTTGGGCATCCATTATCATCCGGGCAAAGCGAACGTGGTGGCAGACGCCCTTAGTCGAAAAGGGTACTGCAATGCCATCATGATTCAAGACCAGGCTCCTCTACTTTATAAGGAGATGGAAAGGCTAAACCTAGGGATCACCACTCGAGAGTACCTCGCTGCCTTGGAGTCTCGGCCTGTCTTAATAGACCAGATCCGAGAGAAGCAGAAGGAAGACCCAGACATCCTGGAGATCCAGCAAAACATGAGGAAGGGTAAAGCCCCCGGATTCTCCGAGGATGAACATGGTACCATTTGGTTCGGAAACCGAGTATGCGTACCCGACCTACCTGAGTTGAAGACTCTCATCCTTCAAGAAGCCCACGATACTCTATACTCCATCCATCCCGGGAGTACAAAGATGTATCAAGACCTAAAGGAGAAATATTGGTGGGTCAGCATGAAGAGAGAAATAGCTGAGTATGTGGCCAAGTGCGACACATGCCGGCGAGTCAAGGCAGAGCATCAGAGACCTGCCGGACTTCTTCAACCCCTCAAAGTCCCTGAATGAAAGTGGGAAGAGATAGGAATGGACTTCATCACAGGACTGCCCAGGACCCAAGCTGGTCATGATTCTATCTGGGTGATCGTTGATCGACTCACCAAGGTAGCTCACTTCGTCCCGGTCAAGACAACTTACACCGTCGCCAAGTTGGCTGAGTTGTATATGACCCGGATCGTGTGCCTCCACGGAGTCCCCAAGAAGATTGTATCTGACCGCGGGAGTCAGTTTACCTCCAAGTTTTGGAAGAACCTTCAAGAGGAACTCGGCACCCGGCTGAACTTTAGCACCGCCTATCATCCGCAGACCGACGGTCAAACCGAAAGGGTCAACCAGATATTGGAGGATATGCTTAGAGCTTGTGCTCTAGACTTTGGCGGAATGTGGGACAAGAACTTACCTTATGCAGAGTTCTCCTACAACAACAGCTATCAAGCCAGCCTGCAAATGTCCCCGTTCGAAGCACTCTATGGGCGTAAGTGCAGAACGCCGTTGCTCTGGGATCAAACCGGAGAATCACAACTGTTTGGGACTGACTTATTGAGAGAAGCTGAAGAGAAGGTTAAGATCATAAGAGACCGATTGAAGGCCGCCCAATCCAGGCAAAAGAGCTATGCCGACAACCGCCGAAGAGACCTAGCCTTTGAGGAGGGCGATTATGTCTACCTCCGAGTCACTCCCCTCCGTGGCACTCAAAGGTTCAACATGAAAGGCAAACTAGCACCCCGCTACGTCGGACCTTTCCAGATCCTCCGTCGACAAGGAGAAGTGGCATATCAACTTGAACTGCCTCCATCCTTGGCAGGCGTTCATGATGTGTTCCATGTCTCACAGCTGAAGAAGTGCCTCCGTGTACCCACCGAGCAAGCCGACCTTCAGCAGCTTAATGTCCAAGAAGACTTGACCTACATAGAGAGACCCGTCAAGATCTTGGAAACCAAGGAGAGAGTAACCAGAAGTCGCGTCGTCCGCTTCTGCAAAGTCCAATGGAACAACCATCCTGCCGAAGAAGCCACCTGGGAAAAAGAAGACGAGCTGAAAGCCCAATACCCCGAGCTATTCGAGTAGCGTTCCAATCTCGAGGACGAGATTCTTGTAAGGGGGATAGGTTTGTAACACCCCAATTTTTCAAAACAATAAAAATATTATTAAATTCAATTTATGGGAATTATTATTTCAGAAAATACTTTTAATTCCCTTTTATACCCTTTTGAACTACAACATAGAGTAGATGACCAAATCAGGAGGTGAAACTTTTTGTATATGATCCTAAGACCAAAGTATAATTTTGAGAATTTTTATAAATTTTTACCAGCCTTGGAAGTAGCCCTAATATTTTAATCTAATTTCTGGAATTATTTTTATTCAGAAAAGTATTAGAACAGTAATGGGCTCCTCTCCCTCCCTTCTCTCTCTCCCGACCGGCCCAGCCCGTTACCGCGCTCGCCTCTGGCTGACATCTCGGTCCCACCTGTCGGCGCCGAGTCCTTCCCCTCGCGCGCGAACCCGACACCTCGACCCCACCCGTCAGTCGCCACCCTCGCCCGCTCGCGCCCGCTGACGAGTGGCCCCCGCTTGTCAGGACCTTCGTCCCCGCGAGATCCGCCCCGGATCCCCCCCCCTCGCCGGCCGAAGCCCTAACTCCGCCTAGGATCCGCCCTCGCCGGCCCCCTCCCTTTAATCCGACGCGTGCATTGAAGTCCCCTCACCGCGCCGGCCGTTTCCCCCTATTAATCCCGCCCGATTCACGTCCAGGTGCGTTGAACCGCGTCAACCCGAGCTCGCCGGCGTCAAGGCGCATTTATCCCCGGCCACCGTCGATTACGCCCCCTCTGCCCCCGCCGGTGATCCTATTTAAACCCCCAGGCCACCCGCATTTCACCCCCACGCCTACACGTCGCGAGAACGCACAGAACGCACTCACTCCAAGCTTTAGCGCATTCCCTCTGGTTCGTCTCCGGCCACCGCTCGCCGTCGCACCGGACCGCCTCCGCCCGTGCCCCCGCCACCATCGTGACCGCCAGGACCTCGCCGACCTCGGCCACCACTTCGTCGACGACGAACCTCGTCGGATCGCCGTCCCCGCCTCGGAACCGAGAACCTTCGCCGCCATCGCTCGTCGCCGGCCTCACCCCGTCGACCCCGGACCACCGCAACGGTACCCTTTTGTTCCCCTCGGTACCCCCTTTCCGTTTTTAGCCCTAGCTAGACTAGATAGCCCTCGACCTCGCCGGAATCGCTCGCCGTCGTACCACTGGAGTCGGGGAAGAAGGGGTACTTTACCCCCCCGACACGCACTGTGCCGGATTCAATCCTGGCCGTGCGATCCAGATCCAACGCTTGGATTAAATCATCTGTTCGGTTTAATCCTGGCAGTCGGATCTGAGTGAAGCGGTACGGTGCGATCCCGTGCGTCCGTTTGTTTTAAAACCCCGCGTTTAATCTCGCGCGTCCACGTGGTACCCCTTCGAACGTTTTAATCCTGGCCGTCCGTAGTCACTTACGCGTCCCGCCTCGCTCTCGCGCGTCGGATCTGGATCCGACGGTCCAGATCGACCCGGCGCACGCGCACAGTGCGCGGGTTCACCGTGGGCCTGGCTCACCGTGGACCCGAGGGGTTTAAAATTTGAAAATAAATTCCAGAAATGCTTTTAAACTTGTAAAATTCATATCTAATGCATTTGAACTCTAAAAATTACCATTCTAATTTCAGAAAATTCATAAAATTATTCTCTACATGTTTATGCAATAAAAACAGTAGGTTTACTTTGACATTTTCATGTTTATTTAAATAAGTATTCAAATGCCCTTAGGATTAAAATGCAAATTTAAAAATTTAAACTCCAGAAAATTTATATAATTGTTCCTTTCTGTTTAAACACAAGAACCACTGAGTTTTCTCTGAATCATTCATATTAAATTGATTAGAAAACTTAATGTAGTATTATTCACACTTAAAAACCCTTTTATGAAAACAATAATTCATTTTGATTCATTTTAAATTAATTGTGAAATAAATTTCAGAACTTTAACCATTGAATTTATTTTATTTATAATCAAACCAACTTTAACTTATGTGTTTATAATGTAATGTTATACTGTTTGATTGGATGTTGTGTTCTTTTTATTTTACTTTATATTAAAAAGACTACGACGTCGCCGAGGAGCCGGAGTACTTCCCCGAAGTCCCTCCCTCTCCCTTTGCTGAACAAGGCAAGTCACCAAACAATTCTTTTGAACATATTGAACCCACGTTTGAATTGATTATCGCTAAAACACATAGGTTATGTATATGCATTAGTCAAATGAACCCTTACATTATATTTATTTAGGATCCCCCGACCGTGATGTGCAACCCAAGCCATGCTATCTCGCCTAACCTCCTTGTCACCATATGATCAATGATATTAGTTAGTGTCCAAAGTATTGACACGACCGCTATAGGGTAAAAATGAGTCGTAGCAAAATGGTTCTATTATATGATCCCCGTTACTTCTTATCCTTGGAAATTCTGTTGGTGATGAGTCATGGTTGTGAGTGTATGCATGGTGGGTTCCGGGTGCAAGCTAGGGCATTGGTCAGTCGCACCCGGGGCACTATAAGGACCGGTCTGAGGGATCCGTTGCAATACACTTACGTACTAACCACAAGTCTAGTGGGTAAGTCCTAACTAAGGTATGGGTTGTTCCAAACCGAGGCCACCATTTGGAGATGGGTCAAGTTGCACCTGCGGGTGACTTGTACCAACGTGGCGCAAAGGGGGGTGCGACGTTAGCCGAGATGCGGCCCGGCGCGCCGGCGAAACCTAGAGCGGGTGGTTATCGCTTGGAACATCTCATATTGAGGTTTTGGCACGAGTTCCTGTGAAATGGGTCATCTCGTTGAGATGAGTGCGTGCCTTGTGGGTACAGTAGTACATCTCTGATCAGAGTCTTAAATCTTTTCGAAAAGCCGAGCCCACGGTCAAGGGCGGGTTGCGTGACATCCCCCAGTTAGTTTACTTTGGATATGATTGTGCATGATGGATTGACATGTAAGGACCGTTGTGCGAGGAGGTAAAACGTACTCCTCGAGTTAGTTGATGTTGATGATGCTCATATTTACTTTCCGCATGATTAAAATATGATTACACTAAATGCCATAACTGCAACTGCTTTATTCCGCATTGTTAGCCTTTATCCTTCCTTGTTTATTATCCTACATTATTATTTGCATTTGCGGTGGCTTGTTGAGTACTTTTTGTACTCATACCCGTTGGACCCCACAGAGGATGCTTATCTTGAAGACGGTCTGGAGTAGCGACCCAGTCGGGCAGAAAGATCCTGAAGAAGACGTTCGTCATGCCGCTGTTTATTTATCCTATTATCGTTTCTATTAAAACAATGTTGTAATAAATATGGTCTGCGTACCATGGATTTTTATCGTATGTACGTTGTCGCATGATGAACCTCTTGTATTATTGTTTTTCTATGGAAATTCAATAATGTCTCGATTTTGATAAATCGGGGCGCTACAGACTATTAGACAATTTTACGATTGATTTTCAAATTATATAAATCATGAACTCAACATAAACTAGCATGAACATATCTATCACACTAGTGAAACACAATAGAGCAATCATGATTTCGCAAAACATGATTAATAACCGTACAACATGTAACATATGTACGATATGATTGATGAAGACGAATCTGTGGTCGGTGTAGAGACGCTCCTATAGGTGTCAGATCACAGCACCATATGGTGACCTACAATATACATAGACAGAAGACACATTGTGATGACGAACTTGGGCAGACACATAGAGCACTTCCCAAAAACCTTATTCACCCTCTCCCAGTGTAGGATCATAAGGACGACTGGTTCCGAAGACCTACTCTCCCGTTCTGGGTGCACACAGGTGAATGGAATGAAGTGGACTATGGCGTCAACACAACAGAGAGAAGAGACAAACAAAACCCTAGTTTGGTTATATTATATTTCTCATCTATATTGAATCAACCAGATCTATGGGTATTTATATGGGAGCAACCGGATCTCGTGTCACGATCACGATCTCAATCAAATCGGTTTCCATATAACCATAACCCGCAGATTACATCAGGTTCCTAAAGAATCAGAACGATAAATGGAAAGATCGCGTTTCCACGAAGCGAGTGGTCGGATTTCGGGAACATGTGGTTGGGCTCGACAAGCTTACCCCCAACCCTGAGTCTCGACTCGGATCAAGCACTCGGGAATCCCGACCTTCGACCTTCGAGTCCCTACGCTTGAGTCCGGCACTCGGCGATGCCAATTCTGATACTCGACTCCTGATTACACGATATTCCTGCTCATGGAATAGACCTTTGAGATTTATTTAGGATTTTTTGAAATATTCATATGAGTTTATCGCAAAATTCCAGCAAAACCGTCATAAAAACACTAGACCACAACATAGAATTCCCTACCGATAAGTTGGTAGAGAAAACCACTTTTAGCGACCGAATGTTGGTCGGGAAAGAGTTTTCCCGACCAACCTTGTCAGTCACTGAAAGTTCGGTAGGCAAAGCTCTTTCCCGACCAACATTTTTTTGCCGACCAACTGTTGGTCGGGGATAAAAAACTTTTACCGACCAACAAATTCTTTCCCGACCGATGTTTCTTTCCCGACCGACGGTTGGACACTATACTTTTACCGACCGACTGTCAGTAGGCATAGCTCAAAATCTTTTACCGACCGACTGTCCGTAGGCAAAGCTTAGAACTTTTACCGACCAACAGTCAGACGATGGACTATTACCAACCAACTTTCTATGGCAAAATAATAAATCTTTCCCGACCAACAGTCTGACAGTGTGAAATTTTACCGACCAACACTTGACTATACTCTCATAGCCTATTGCCAACCAATCATCTCTCAAAACATAAGTGAACATTCGATAGAAATCAAATATATATTTATATGTTTGGAACTGACCATAATTAAACGAAGAATTGATAGTCAACCATACACGATCTTTTCATTGTATTGATTACTAAAAAATACAAGTTCATCCACCACTTAGTGTGAAAGTCATAATCATCCGTAACAAGTTCACAAAATACTCGGCCTTGATGATCCCAAACAATGGCTAGAAGGTCGTCTACCACGACATACATTAATCAAAAAAGCTACTAATTCATTCGCCCCCAAAATGGTAGCTTGCCTTTTTCCTTCCTACAAAACACGTCAATAAGATAAACCATGTCAATAGATTTATTACAAATCTAATATAAAGTCTATTCAGTTTAGCTCTAATTAAAGCTAGAGGATTGGGAATGTAGTGCACGTGTGGAGAGCCAAATAAAAAGTTAGCCAAGTAACCTAGCATTACAGTTACAGGGAGCATACTTTACACGCATACATGTTTTACCTGTATACTTGACTTCTTTCTGATATACTTGACCTAGCATACTTTACAGGGAGCCAAATCTAATATACTTGACTTCTTTCTGACCGATTGACTAAGCAGTGCAGTTTACAAGTTTTACCTGGCATACATGCTGCAAAAATAAACTTAACAAGACAGATTTTTGCGCACCAGCTTTTTTTTATTCTCCTTTTGTCATTGCAAAACAGGGATCCACTACAGCTGCAACACAGAAGAACCATTTCGAGATGCTTCAAAAGATGAAAATGTGAATAACGGGAGGAAATCAGCTTATGGAGATGCAACTATTTCACAGCATTTCACATTCTCTTTGATGAACGGTCTCCTTGCTAAAGGTGCCAGCAAGCCTTTGAGTGAGCACGACATACCAGTAATTGAATTTCATTGACATGTATTGTAGACCATGGCATCACAGTAATTGAATTTCAATTACGTGAAAATGCCATCAGTGAAAATGTTGGGCTGCGACAAAATTATCATCGCCCGAAAAAATGGAGAGCGCGAGAAAAAAAAATTGCAGAGTGCGCCAAAAACATAATTTCACTGATGTTATTATCTGTCATGAAATTTATAGGAGATAAATATACAGCCAAATCTCACAGCCACCCCCAACTCATTTATTTCTCTAGTCAGGCCACTTCTTCTCCATCTCTTTTCTTGTACATGCAGCTACTTTTCCTCCCCTGTCCAATCTCTTCTCCCGATAGTGCAGCCTCTTTCTTCTCTTTGCGGGTCTTCTCTTTAATCTTAAAGCCCATGCCGTTCCCACCATGAATTAGTTTTTTTTTTCAATAATGGATTTGAGGTCACCCTTGTTTCCTCTCCATCCAGATTTAGGGTCTATTTGGAACTACTCCACTCTTTTCAAATTTACTTCATTTTACAGAATTCACTTACAATCAGATTTAGAGTGAAGTTGTTGCTCCACTGTAAAGTACTTGCACTTGTTTCACTTGCAGAGAGGATTTAGATTCAAGAATGGCAGAATTTGGTAAGAATGTACTATTTTACTCCTATGTTTATTCATAAATATCTAATTATGTTATTTTTCATGTCCATTATATAAAATGTATTAACTTAGTACTCCCTCCATTAATTTTTAAATGACGTCGTTGACTTTTATCACAAACTTTGATCATTCGTCTTATTCAAAAAGTTATGCAAATATGCAAAAATATTAGTTATACTCGAAATATTTTTAATAATAAAACAAATTATAACAAAATAAATGATATTTCAAAAAAATGAATAAGACGAATGGTCAAACTTTATGATAAAAGTCAACGGTATCATTCAAAAGTTAATGGAGGTAGTACTACATGAAAAAGTAATAAATAGTAACTAAAAAGATGAACCGGTAGGTTTATAATGGCATTAGTGAGTAAATTATCTCAAACTCCACGTTTTTTAAAACTAAATCCGTAGAGCAGCAAAAAATGTGGAGCGGAGTTGTAGATCTGTATTTTTTACAGATCCAAAAACTAAGATCTGAACCTATTTGGCTAGATAGAAATTGAGATCTGAACCTGTTTGACTAGACGTTTGTGGAGCGGAGTTATAAAACGTGGAGGGGAGCAGCCCCAAACAGGGTATTAAAGATGAGTATTTCTGATTAACTGCAAGCAACACCTAGAGTCTTTATTTGAGATTACCACCGGTAAGTTGTAGCTATTTACATTTAAGTTATTTTCCTTTAAACTTCGAGAAAATTTACTATTCTTTATGTATTTTATTTATTTGAGATGATTATTTATATAATTATGTACTTGTTTGCAGATGTTTTATATTTTCTCTATCTGATAGTTTTAATTATAACTTAATCTACTCTGCTATATATTGATGAGTTGTTTACTCACCCATCGTCTACCATCAAACAAACACTAGCCGTTCATCAACTAATCTAGATTCTCAGCCATTGGATTACTCCTCGTGCATCACCCTTTCCCACATCAGTTTTGGCAATTATTAATATATGAAAATCATAAATATATGGAAATTGGTCTATTTTATATGGAAATCATTAATATATGGAAGTTGATCTGTTTTATATGAAAATCATTAATATATGGAATGACGATCATATATATGGAAATCTATGAAAATCTGATTAGTTTTATATAGAAATAATAAATAAATAGAAAATATATTCGTGGCATAATATTATTTTTGGAAGCCTCGGAATCCCCTTCCCGCCCTCTTTCCTTCTTCGACGCCTCTTTATAAAATTCGAAGTCCATGGCTGTTGGGGGAAATATCTTTACCCTAACAGGGGTCAAATGATAGTATCTTCGAAAGGCTGAGACCCTCTGAAGATGTGAAGCCCTCTGGAGCAACAAAGCATAATAGCAAGCCCAAGATCCCTTTGTCCTGAGTGAAGCAACAGTTGGCGCCATATGTGGGGATCCTAGTACCAAAAGCTAGCGTCTCTACCACAACCTACATAATCAACCCTAAGATATACCTCTGCGGAGGGCTCCGGCTTCTGCGAAAGTCCTGCAACCTCCGCATGCTCCTCTTCAGCAAGGGGGCTTCGAACATACCATTAAGGCTTCTCCATCCTCTCCTTAGCCTTAGAAGTCCTAGGGGCTATGAGGCAAACTTCGACGGTCTACTTCGAGGCCCCAGGTCTCCGAACCTCTTTGGGCTTCCAAAGGTACACTTAAGCTTCCCCACAACTCGAGCTCGAAGGTGGGCTCGACATAGATAAATAAAGTCTGCATATATATATACGGGGCGTCATGCTCCGCTTGGATATATGCTGGCTTCGGGTTCCATCAAAAGGCCCCCCAAATTGGTGTGATCTGCTCCACCTTCGTCCCTACATAGCGCCTCCAGGCTCGTAGCGACACAAAAAAATAGGACTCCGAGCTTGCAACTCGAAGCGTCCAAAAAGAGCCGAAGGTGGCTCAAAGAGTCGAAGGTGACTCGATAATCTGGTGTTATCCACACCATCTTCGCATTCTAAATAAGCGCGAAGCCTTGCTTCGCTTACCCTAAAAATAAGTCTCAAAGTCTTGCTTCACATTTTTAAATAAACTTCGAAGCCTTGCTTCGACTGCCTATCTCGAAGCCTAGCTTCGTACTAAGTAAACTCTGAAGCCTTGCTTCGACCGTCTATCTCGAAACCCAGCTTCGTGTTAAATAAAGCTCCGAAGCCCTGCTTCGCTAATAAAACAAAAACTCGAAGCCAATCTTCAGGTACCAAATTACGCATCTCAAAGCCTTGGTTCACCTCGAACGCGGTCTGAAGCCCAGCTTTGCCTCGAGTAAAACCCAAAGCCAGGCTTCGATTGATGTATTCAAAACTAAACCAGTCTTCGTCTAATGTAAATCGAAGTAAAATTTGTCAATTTTCTCCAAGTCAAGCGATCGAAGCACCCATACAAGTTCAAAAGCGATCTAAACTTCAAAGCCCATGGTCCGAACACACCCCTTCGCATTCTAAGCTGCGTTGAGCCACCGCATGACTACACGCATCAGCTACACCAAAGTCCCTAACCTCCACATGCAAGGAGGGACCGATAACCATGCATGCGAAGTGTGCTTTGCTATTCTTTCATTCAGAGTACGAATAGAAATAAATTTCATTCATTACAGTTGCAAAGTACATGGCAATTTGCGAAGTGCTTTACATTTGTGAAGTGCATTATGTTTGCGAAGTACATTACAATTGCGAAGTACATTAGCAGTTGTGAAGTATATCGACACACTTCAAAACTAAAATGCTATGGATAAGTGCTATCAAAACCTAAGTAAAAGCGGGCCCAAGACCCCGAAAAAATCGACCCCTGCTTGCTATTTTTTCGGCGAGGGCCCCCTCGGCTAGATGAACCCTCGCCGAAGCCGGACCTTCCACGGCTGAACCATCCACGCTTAGAGGCTCAAAAGACCCTTCGCTCTTCTTACAGATCAGCCCAAGTCTGAGTCGCAAGCGTATCCGTATCAAAAGTGAAAAAATCCAAGACTTTGTTACCGTCTTGTGAAGGCGCATTCGAAAGCATGATCCCTTCATCATTCAGAGCTACTTCGAAGACGCTCAAGTCCGGATAAGATGAAGAGCTCCGAAGGGGCTCAACCTTTACGGAGGCTAGTAGCTCTTGGGCTACCTCTGGTATCACTCACTTCGCCCCTAGGACCTTGCAGTATTTTGAATTGAAGGGGGCCTTCAGACCTAGATACTTCGACTACCCAATGTTGGTGAAGCATCTCCGAATCCTCGAGCACTTTGACATCAACATTTGAAGGCTGAGCCTGGGTAGGTACAAAAACACCCCCACATTCCATTAATAAACTGATAAAGTTTGCTTACAGGCCTGCAACTAAGTATTACAAAGCGAAGCCTAAAGATATCTACACCTTCGGAGGTGGAGGGGTTGATCCTAAAGGTGGAGTTCGCTGCCCCGCTTGGTCCGAGCGGCTGGCCCTCTGGAGTTCGAGGGCTGTTTTGCACGCTTGGGCCTTCCAATGCTCATGAAGACGTCACCAAGCTTCAAGGACTTCAGGGGCTGGAGAAGTCAAGCGCTGCCCTCTAAAGGCCACCGGCTTGATGGAGGTCACCGCCTCGATGTGCTGGCACCCACCTTATGAAGCAGCTATAGCACGCCTTGGCTAGCCACCCACCCAGTGTTCCACGCGAAGCCTACCAAAGTATCCTCTGTTATAAGTGAGTTCGTCTGAAGAAATCCTAGCCGGTCCTTGATCGGGTCTTGAGTGCTAAATCCCAGAGTCTAGCAGCTGGTCCCCAGGCGCATGCACCCTTTCGCTAAAAAAGTCTACGTGTGAGGGGCTACTGTTGGGGGAAATATCTTTACCCTAACAGGGGTCAAATGACAGTACCTTCAGAAGGCTGAAGCCCTATGAAGATGCGAAGCCCTTTGGAGCCACGGAGCCTAATAGCAAGCCCAAGATCCCTTCACCCTCAGCGAAGCAAGAATATAAAATACTACCACAAAGACTAATCCAAGAAATCCCAAGGCTAGGATCTAGGAGCAGAAGCCCCCTCTGAGGCCATCTCCGGGGCCCCCTCTGAGGCCATCTTCGGGGCCCCCTCCAAGGCCATCTCTGAGGCCCCCACCGAGTAGAAGCCTTCGGTACACACTCCGATGTAGGTAAAATATCTCAATACCACCCTGGCGTGAAGACCTAAAATAGGGCCCCCGCCCCTGGTATTTGCACATGTATTTACATAGACTTTACCTTTCTATCCCTACAAATCCCTATAGTTAGAGCCTTGTAAGTAGATGGTAAAGTAGACTTTTCCTTTGATGTTTGCCTATAAAAGCAGGGTACTACCCTTGTAAGAGAGAGATATTATAGAATAGCAAAATCACTATGAATTGGATGTAAGGCTAATATCTCTCAAGGAGGCCTAAACTAGTATAAATCCATGCCTCATGCAAGAACCGTTCAAGGTTCATACTCTTTTATACACTACTTAGAGGTTATCACCATTACAGAAACATGTTATAGCTAAAGCAATTGCAACAACAATGGCTGGATCCCACCATTAATTCCAGCCCTAGCCTCACGAACCCGATCCTACGCCGTGCATTTTTGATCTGCCACTGCGTGCCGAGCTCCAAACACCCACCCTCGTTGCCGTAAGCCGCATCCGTACTCACTGTTGCCTCCGTCGGTCCATTGTCCCCTCCCCTTCCCCAACAACCGCTTCGATCGGATCGTCGACCACCGAATCATCATCATATTGCCGGCTTCACGCAAGAGTCGGAATTTTAAGGAGAGTTCCCGGAATAAGGAGACAACACATGCAAAGTGTTGTTAATATAATTATTTTTTGATTTTCAACGTTGCATAGCACAGGTACGATACTAGTTACCCTAAGAAGACAAAACATGGTTTATAGTTAAAATAGTTAATTCAGGTTTTATATGGCTTTGCTTTTAAACACAAAATAGAAAGTCATAAGAGGATGTATTGTGGTTGGACATGTGACAAAGCTTCCTCTAATAAATAGATTGATAATACAATACAATTCTTAAATTATGCATTCTCTACACAAGGTATTTTTGAAGTGTCAAGCAACCCAATTTTGGAATTATCTTAGGCACAAAAAGGATACAATAGAGTTACACTTGTGTAAACATTGATTTAAGGAAAACTATAAACTATAAACGTCTCATGGCTAGAGACTAGCAACTAACAATGGTGAACATGCACCATCACTAATAGATTTTTGAAGGGTTTAATGAATATGATAGGATGGATAATATGTCGACTGATTTAGCAGGTGCACATCCACCAAAAATTAATGAAGAACCTACAACTTATGCTAAAACTTTCTATAGGACAGTTGCAAGTGTTGATAAGTTGCTCCATGAGAATACAACACACTCATGTCAATAGCACATTATGATGATATATTAAAGATAGTCCATGAATTCCTTCCTCCAAAATCTAAGCTGGCTAAGGACTTTTACTGTTCAAAAAAATTACTAAGGGTCCTGACATGCCATATATGGAAATTGATGTGTGTTACAATAATTACATGCTTTACTACAAAAATGATGATAATAAAGAGAAGTGTGAATTGTGTGGCACCTATCATTACGAGGAAGGTCAAAACAAAGTTCCACAAAATATGTTGCGTTATCTTCCAATTATAGATAGATTACAATAGTTGTGTACACATGAGGAGATAACAAAATTGATGTAGTCCTATAGTAGGTCACAATCTGATAAGATGGGGAGGCTTGGCAACAATTTGACGAGGAATTTCCATGTTTTGTAAGAGATCTAAGAAACATACAACTTTATATGGATACTGATTAGTTCACTCCATATAGTTTGGGTATTGTTCCATACTCTTGTTGGCATTCTTTTATGTCTTAAAGTTGCATATCTAGATGATTGGCAACAACGAGAACTAGATGAAAATGTACTATATATACAACACAAATGGAGGAATGGCACTTGGTCGTGTGCACATAGCGAATGGTACACTCAGGAAAGCTGATACTTTGGTAGCATACAAATAAAAAAATATCAGTCAACCATATTGTTAGATGCATTGTTGGTCACCACTTGCACCACATTTTCTACACCAACCTTCTCAATACATGCATCTACATATTTAAATATGATATCCGTTGTGTGTTGCACATCGGAGACCTTCTTTGATTCCAAGAAAGATGTACTTAATATGCAATGCGAACATATGTCATTATACATTATAGATCTTCTATTTCTATCCGACCAAGCATCAATCATGATAGAGTAAACGGTCAAGACCCTCTCTTCTTCACATGCATGCAAAAACTTCTTGGTCCTCTCTACTTCTTCCTTCAATAACTTCTTCCCAAGTTCATGTTGAGGAGGATCTTGAAACCATGTCCAAAGCATCCTATGGTCTCACAAAATCGCTTGAAGGCATCATTTTGAATAGCATTGAATGCTATATTTGTAACAAATTAATATATGCAACGTAAGTATGCAAAATCAATACACTATACAAATTATACTTACAAAAAAGTAAAAAACATTCTTACTTTATTAATACATCCATCTTGCTAGATACCGATTTACTTTCCAAAGCCTTTCTTTAAATAATACAATATTAATGTTAAGTTGCCACTTTTTTATGCCATAGAGTTTTTAGGGTCAATAGGATTGATATTGGCATATCTATCCATAATCCCTAAGGTGCGAGTTTTAGTTGAGCTTACAACTTCAATGTCATCATTCATGTTTACAGTGCTTGCCTCAACATATTTTCCATCTTCAATGTCCACCTTCTTTCTCACTTCTTCATCTTGCATTACTTTAGCCTTCTTCTTATCCTGTGCAACTTTAATGGCTTTAGCACACTTTTCTTTCTCTTCTACAACATCTTTGCACTTTGTAATAGTATTTCCAACTCTAGCCACATGTCGTTTAAGCCAGTAAATTCCTACTTTTATTTTATTCCCACACCTTTTGCACTTAACTGTATTCAAGTTATTCGGATCAATCAAAAAACCATACTTCCATCCTACATCCTATGATTTCCTCTTCAGAGTACTCTCACTAATTAACACTGATGAAGTGGATGACATCCTAATTCATGCATAGGGCAAACAACAAGATGCATACTATATCAATTATAAACCACATAATTAAGTAAACTCCCACAAAACAAAACTACCACATTTTCTCTGACTATATATCTGTTGACGTGCTTTTTGGTCACACACTGGCACAAACGTGGCCTGAGAGATCTGATTAGCTCTAGTGCAGATCCTACGTTCTTAGAGAAGGGGTTCAGGCTGTGCCAATCAGTTTGACCCTGTAACTGATAAGAGATTGAAAAAGATAAATGTTAGTAGTATAGCCGATCGGCTGGCAAGCCGATGACTGTGGCAAAGAGAAAAAAACCAAGAATCAGTATGCCGATCGGCCATATGGCCTATAGCCAAAGTTAGCCCAATCAAGCGAGCGCACCATCGACCGATGAAAAGATAAGTTGTTCATATAGACTGATGCGCACCCTTCGACGATGAATATGATACAGAGATGAATTAAATATAACTTATCAGCTTGTACTATGATAGAAATAAATAAAGCATGCCAAATAACAAATCTATATCATAGAAATCATCACAATAACTAGATCGGACCTAACTAAGACAATAGCTAGTCATGATGATCTGAACAATATATCAACGAATCGAGCAAACTTTATTTAGATGAATAGTATACTACATGAAGAAGATATAATAGCAAGAGATGTCGGACTTAACCGATGAAGCCTCGGACTATCAGACCCAGATCACATCAATCTAAGAGATCAAACCTAACTGATGTAGCCTTACACCTAGCCAAATACACTGAGAACAACCAATGACTGTGCTATTTCACCATTCTCCTCAAAATATCGAATTGAACCAATGCAGCCATGAGGATACTAAACTAGTTGGCACGGACGTCGGGGGTGGCAGGACTCACCTCTTCGCCGAAGATCAAAATGATGCAGCCTAGCTCTGAGCGCCCGAGTCCCATTGGATAACCTTGGGGCTCAAGGGTGGTGATGCGCCGATTGATTGATTGAACGAGAATTACCTAATCTAACCTAAGGGATACATATTTATAGTCCGTAGACTTGTCGTCCAAGTAACTTATCCAACCGATTCCGGAATAATTTGTAACCAACTTTTGCTCTTATCTCCATCGACTTCCCTATCCGATCATGCAGCTATTGCGGATGGACTCCTTTGACTTTTTTGACCAAATCTTCTTTGACCTTCTATTGACCGTGCGCCTTCCTTGGTGGGCCTTGGGCTTTACCAAATCTTGGCTTAAACACATGCCCCTCTTGTTTTGAGGCGTTAAGTGGCATCTGACGCTTCTAAACTATCAGTTATAATTACCTTACGCCGCCAAGTATTTTCACACGGTCGTCTCACATTCATTACCATCAGCCGGAAAAATTCTTCACCTTCTTTCCCGACGATTGGTACAATGCGGTAGCCGAAGAATCACCCTGGTCAATAAATATCTAGCCTCCTCCGTATTTTTCTTTTCTCACTTTCTTGCTCATACCGCTCCGGCTCTTGCCCCATCATCATCGACTTCTAGCACTTTCTGATCTCCACCGTCTTGCCACCTTCTTATTTGTCACACCACACCGAAAGGGCAACGAGATGGCTATTTGAACATGATCCCCTTGGTAAGTCTCTGCTCCTTTGTTCGTTTGGCTTTTTCCCTTTTCTTCATGATTTTCATCCCTCTTCTGAACTGTTTTCTCACATGTAGGCCCTTCGAAACCAGGTCTTCATCCCGATCGCCACCCAGCCGTACAGTTTCTTTTTGGGTCCCCTGGGTAACTCTGATCCGATTGACCTTACAAACACTGAGACCTGCCAAATCCCCTTCAAATGTTCTCCCATGCATCCCTCCGACTGGGACCTTGGCTTCACGCTTTTTTACTTCCTCCATTCCTATCAGGAGTGACGGGTACCTCAGGGTATCGACCACTTACTGCACCTTCTAGGATGAGATTGATGTCGGTCACTACATCGATCTCTCCCTTGCCGTGTCATTCCAAAATGAACCGATGTTGGCCGCATCCTGTTACTTCTAGTCCGACGCTCTCAATGCTTTCCTCTTTGGCCACAGACTGATGAGCCCCACCTTGCTTGACATTTACTTCCTTACTTTCCTCGACACCAGTTCACCGGTCCACCCCTTCTCCCTTCGTTTCCATCAATCATTCAACCTTGGTACTGACTCGGCTGATAACTAGGGCCAATACATCAAACGGCACAACAAGAAAGTTGGCCCGGTAGGCACTCGCGAACACATTGCTTTCCTCACCCTTTGGCTAGAGGAATTCGTCTTCTGCGTATCGGCCCCAGCCCCGACCCTTCAATTCTAGTATTTGGATGAATGACTCGCCACCCATGCGTGGGTCCCCCTAGGTTGTTATATTCTTGGGGCCACCTACTCTCTCCTCCACCTGGTGTCAGTCGACTTATCGGCTGGAAACTTCATCGGCCGACATCAGGGTCCTTGGTGGTTTCTTCATCTTTGGCTGAATGCCTATACTCCTGACGCCACCGGAGAGGCCCCCTTCTCCCAGTCACTCTTTCCCACCAACTTTCTAGAGTCAGCCCGTCCTACTTTCCGTTGGTGTCATTCCTTGGGAGAAGCGGCCTCATATCATCCTTCTGTTCCTTTCTCTATTGCGGCTTTGGCCGCATCTTTCAAAGGCTTCTACCTCGGATTCTCCAATCGGATCGTTTCGTTTCCTTTTGGTTTTCACTCGGAGTATGCACTCCCTGATCGACTGGTTTTTCCCAATGTATCCTAGAACACAGAGTCCTTTTGTATCTTTTTTACAGCTACCTTTCTTGCTTGCTTCTGATCAATTTTATCGATGACCATTCCCGGCGATGCTCTTATGAGTTTTATCATCCATCAGCGTTTTCAAGGCAGTTGGGCTTCGGCCGGCTTCCTCCTCATCTCTTCTTCGTCGGATGGATTTAGGCCCACGAGAGGGTCATGAGCGCTCTGGAATGGGATCGCCTCTCCCATATGACCGATGGAATACACTCTGGAAGAGTTGCTACTTGGACGACTTGCCGGGCAACGTCCTCCACCTTCCGTGAGTGGTGGGGCGAGTTGAAGCTTCACATCTTCAACCAATCCTCATTGGTCTACCAAGAACGACTTCATTCGACTGGCGCCGAGGCGGATCCTGATGTGAGTACCCCAACATTCTCTTTTTACTTTTGCTGCTTCTGTTTTCTCATCTTATCAGGATTTGTCTTTTGCAGGATCTTGATGAGGAGCCCCTTCCATGCGCCTCAGTGGCTGGCTGATACGATAAGAACCAGTATCGGCCACCATGAACCGTGGCACCGGCGCCCCCACTCCTATGGCGTGGGTGAACGGGAGGCAGTCCTAGTCAGTCATGCGCCGGGGAAGGATGTTCTACAAAGGTGAAGCGACTGAGGGTCCACCGTACGCTGATGGGAGATCTTGTAATATGTCCCCTTGTAATATGAGACATCATGAATATATATATATATATATATATATATCACCAATGCCTTATATCTTGTATTGTTGCCTGTTGAGTCTTCTATGTCCTGTTCTTTTCGCTTTGAGTGATTTTGTCTAAGGGTGATGCCTTCGCATCAACCGTCTCAAGGCAACGCCATAGGTATCGGCTGAATGTGATTACTCCGAGTGCTTAGAATGCTTTTCCTTAGTCGCTTTTCTCGGTCTCCTTTGCATCGGAGTCTTCTAGGTGTGTTTAGGGGCTAAAGGCGATGCCTTCACATTGATTATCTCAAGGCGACGCCATAAGCATCGGCTGTGTACCTCGTTTGAACGATCAAGAAATATTCTCCTAGTCTCATCGCTCAACCTCTTAAGTTCTTGACGTGGCAACTTTTTAATTCGCTATTGCTTCATTGGAGGTGTGGCACCTTGTGGAGGCTAACTTCAGGCCACTGCCTAGCCTGATGCTTGCGACGTAGTGGTTTATTGGTCTTAGCATCGCCTTGGCCGAAGTCACCCTTGACGTCATCCTCATAGCATAAGCTTGGGTGGCTCTTATCTGACTGGTGTGATACCATCGTCTGACACTTGCAAGAAATTCCAATCCCAAGCCTTTCTTAACAAACAGACGACTCATTCTGCCTCCCATATTGATAGATCAACTATAGCTATGTTAACCGATTTATCAGAAGGAATCACCTCCACTTGGTCACCGACCCACTGCATGAGGTTTTGATGCATTGTTGAGGGGACACAACAATTCGCGTGTATCCAGTCGCATCCCAGCAACAAGCTGTAGGATCCTTTCCCCTCTATCACGAAAAATGCGGTCGGCACCATCTTGCTTCCACCCGTCAGTTCTACATTTAAAGCCCCCATTGTGTCTGACGAGTTGCTGCCGAAATCCCTTAACACCATGTTAGTTCTTATGAGGTCTTCTCACGTTTTCCCAATCTTTCGAAAGGTGGCATAATGCATCAAATTGACAGTCGCCCCTCCGTCTATCATGATTTTGGACATTGGCTTCCCATTAATCAACCCCTTGATGTAGAGAGGCCTCAGGTGCCGAAGCTCCATGTGTTCTGATTTATCAAAAATTGTTGGTTGTGGAGCCAACATTAATTGAGCCATGGTATCGGCCTACTCTATGTATTCCTCTAAGATGGTCCGATGCTCTACAAGTAGGAAAAATACCATGTTTACCTCTGCATCCTTTTTGTCGTCATGATCGGCCTAATCTTTTGGGCGCCACTTGCTCTTGATCTTAGGGGGCGATCAAATCCTTCGTTGTCATCGTGCACTCATGCCCTTCCTTCTCTTTGCCGTAGATGTTGCACCCTTCTTTTCTCGCTTCGCGTAAAAATTCCCAAGGTGCACCATTGCGAATTCTCCATTATGTCTTTGTCATTATCGGCCGCCAGGCCAATTCCTTTGGGACCGATGGGGCCAAGCCTTTCTAGAACCGATATCCTTGAAGGTGACAACCTTTGGCGCACGATTCTTTGATCGTGGCCTCAGCTCGTCATTACATGGATGATGATCATTTGGTGCCCCATTGCATCCCAGGAAGTTGTCCATGGATGGTAACCGTAGCCCTTCGTTGAAACAAAGTCTGAAGAACTCCCAATTCCAATGGGGATTGAAACACGAGTGGCTATGGTTGTCTCCGCTACCTTCCCTTTCTGCCGACCTCTTCTAGTTCTTTTGATAAGTTTTGTTGAGGTGACATTTCCGCTAGTCCGCCTTCTGTTCCTTGTGTGCCAATTGTCGTCATAGTGAACGTGCACCATGTTGACTGGGAATGGATGGCCATCCATATTCATCAGCTGTCTTCCATCATCAAACTTGATTCGACCTTGTTCTACGACCGATTGGATCTGATGCCTAGAGACCTTACATTCGTTAATATGATGCGATAGGGAATTGTGCCACTTGCTTTATTTCTTCTTCTTTAGTCCTTTGGCAGGTGGTATTATGTGGCCACGCAACAGGTAAATCTACTTATCCCTAAGCAACAGGTCGAATATTTTATCGACATTGTTGATATCAAAGTCATACTTCTCTTCCTTCTCGGCCTATTTTATCCATGAGCATGAAACCTGCTTCTTGTTCTTAGAACACTTGACCATCCCAACTTCTGAGTAAAAGTCGTTGTCTTCGTCGGACTCCGAGTGGTACACTTGAGTGTATGCAACCTTCTTCTGATACTTGTCCCATCTGGCCTCTTGTAATCAGCTCTCATGGGCCGATACCCTTTTCAGAAGTTGCGAGAGGCTTTAAAACTCATGTGATGAGAACTTCTCCCTAATAGGACTCAAGAGTCCCTTAAATGCTAGCTATACCAACTGACTGTCATTGAGGTTCACACTATAACACCCGCTTCGCACGTCCTGGAACCTCTATATGTAATCTGGGACCGATTCGTTCATCCTTTGTTTTACGGACGTCAAGTCGATCAGCTTCATCTCCTGGATGCCAGCGAAGAAGTACTTGTGAAATTTCTTTTCTAGATCTGCCCATCCTTTGATGGAATCCGCCGATAGCAAAGAAAACCGCGCGAAGGCCGATCCTGACAGGGATAGCAGGAAAAGGTGGGCCTTAAGCACTTCGTCAGTCAATGCCTCCCCACACTGGGCGAGAAAACAGGCTAATGTGCTCGATTGTGGAGATCGAGTTTTGTCCTGAGAATTTGGTGAAATCCGGCACCTTGTACCTACTTGGCAGCGGCACTCAATCAAACCAGTCTAGATACAACCACCAGTACATATATGTCTGCTCTTTGGTCTTCAACCCGAATTGATCTTTGATGAGCTCTGTGATCCGATTTACCCACTCATCTTCCCGTTGACCCGACGACAGACATTGGGCATGTATTGGCTCCTTTTGGTATTGGTCCCACCGAGCAGTGTTGTACCTGTATTTCCCTGTATCGCTGTAGGGCATTGCTCCGTAGTACGTCGTTTGATGATATCCATGAGGGACGATATCGGGTGCCCCCTTGGCAGCATGAGGTTTGTCGTGGGATGTCTTGCGATGTCATACGCCACTTGCGGCACTCCCTGCCCTAGGATCCTTGGGTCGTGCGCTGGGAACGGTGCCTGCGCATTCTTATCGGACCACATGGCATGCCCTGTGGTGGACTGTGTGAGGTGGCCGATGGCTAGGTCGCCTTGTCGCCTTCATAGCCGAGCGAAGAATTTGACTAGTCTAGGCTCATCGGCCCTTGTGGCAGTGACGCCGGTCGAGTGTGTTGCATTAGTCTCAATGGGTCATTGGGGAGATACGCCGAACCTTGCGGTGCCTCGTGAACCACTATGCCCCCCGATGGCCTCCTTGAGCTGTCCTTGAATGGTCTTGGCCAGTGTCCCTGATTGGCTGACTAGCGAGTGGCAGGTCGCCTGATCGACGACCTCTTGGAGACTGGCCTGAGAGTTCTCTGTTGGCTTACCACCCTCTATGGTCAGCACTGACATTGGAAGCGGGGCCCTCTGAATGGGACCCAGACGATTCATGCCATAGACTTGCAGCCATGACTTCTAGAATTCCTCCACATGTTGTTGCACCTTTGTCCTCTGTTCTTCGGACAGAGTGTCCATGGTGATCAGGATGACATTACCATCATCGAGCTCGCTCGCCAGGGCTGAGTTGTTGGAGATAGTCGCACTGGGCGTGCCGAAAAGCATGTTGGCATGCTTTTTGGTCACACACTGGCACGTGCGTGGCCTAGGAGATCTGCTTAGCTCTAGTGCAGATCCTACGTTCTTAGAGAAGGGGTTTAGGGCGTGCCAATCAGTTTGACCCTACAACTGATAAATGATCGAAAAAGATAAAAGTTAGTAGCATAGCCGATTGGACGACAAGTCGATGACTATGGCAGAAAGGATAAAATCATGAATCAGTGTACTGATCGGCCATACGACCGATAGCCCAAGTTTGCCCAATCGAGTTAGCGCGCCATCGGCTGATGAAAATATAAGTCATGCATATAAGTCGATGCGCGCCCTTCGACGGTGAATATGATACAAAGATGAATTAAAGATAACCTATCAGCTTGTACTCTGATAGAAATAAATAAAGCATGCCAGATAACAGATCTATATCATAGAAATCATAATAATAACTAGATCGAACCTAACTAAGATCGTAGCTAGTCACGATGATCTAAACAATATATCAACGAATTGGGCAAACTTTATTTAGATGAACAGTATACGACATGAAGAAGATACAATAGCAAGAGATGTCGGACTTAACCGATGAAGCCTTAGATTATCAGACCCAGATCACATCAATCTAAGAGATCAAACCTAACTGATGCAGCCTTAGACCTAGCCAAATACACTGAGAACAACCGGTGACCGTGTTGTTTCACCGTTCTCCTCAAGAGATCGAACTAAACCGATGTATCCGTGAGGATACTTACCTAGTTATCACGGACGTCGGGGGTGGCAGGACTCACCTCTTCGCCGGAGATCAAAATGATGTAGCCCAGCTCTGAGCATCCGAGTCCCGCTGGATAACCTAAGGGCTCAAGGGTGGTGATGAGCTGATTGATTGATTGAACGAGAGTTACCTAATCTAACCTAAGGGATACATATTTATAGTCCATAGACTTACCATCTAAATAACTTATCCAGCCGATTCTGGATGAATCTGTCACCATCTTTTGCTCTTATCTCCATCGACTTCACTATCCGATCATGCAGCTGTTGTGTACGGACTCCTTTGACTTTCTTTGACCGCATCTTATTTGACCTCATGAATATCAAATAGTCGAATACATTATTGACATTAAAAATTAACTCATTAAGTGCAACAATGAATACATTACATGATGTTCAACTGAATAACACAATAAAAATAAGTGAATAAGTGAGTGATAAAGTGTATACATATTGCATTAGTGAGACAGTGAATAACACAAACCTTGCAAGTTGTGCTTCACGGAGGGCTAGGAATGTTGAATAGAAATGAAGGGTTGCAGAGATATTGGAGGTGCGCTGGAACAGTGAGACCAGAGGCTTGGAAAGACCGGGTCGTGGCAATACTAGGGTCATGCCAAGAACCAAGAAGGGTCACACTGAGAGTAGAAGCTAGAGGGCTACATCATGGGGAGACCAAAGGGCAGTGACACTAGACGTGTGGTGAGACCAAAGCGGTGCTACGAACCTAGTGATGTTGTGATGATAGCTAACAGTGGCGCTGTCACACCCCGATTTAATAAAACCGGGGATTTATTGAGATTCCATAGAAAATAAATAAATACAAGACATTCATCACACGACTGCGTACAATACGCCAATCAATCATGGTTCGTAGACCATATTATTACAAAAGAGTTAAAACAAAGAGAAACTAATAAAATGAATCCTCTAGATGAACGTCTTCTTCCAGTCTCGTGCCTTGACTGGGTCGCTACTCCAGACCATAGCCCTCCTCATAGTAGACTGCCTCTGGTGGTGTAAGTCAACGGGGGTGAGTACAATCGTACTCAGCAAGCCACTGAATGCAATTATAATGCAATGTAATAACAAGGAAGGTAGTGGCTTACTTTTGCGGAAAAGCACAATTTGTAAAGAAATTAATGTAATCAAGTTATTATTGCAGAAAAGTAAACATGAGTCATGCATCATCTTTCATCATCTACTACCTCGAGGGGTACAGTCAGCCCACCCTCGCTCAACAGTCCTTACATGCAATGAATAACACATACATTCACATAATAGTAAACTAACTGCGAGAGGTCACACAACTCGCCCTTGACCGTGGGCTCGGCTTTTCGAAAAGTTTTATTACTCTGATCAGAGGTGTACCATTGTACCCACAAGGCACTCATTTCCCGCACACCGCAGTGTGTTAAATGACTCCTGTCACGAGAAGCTCGTGCCAAAACCTTCAGCATGGAACGCACCAATTTGATAACACCCTCTTATAGGTTTCGTATGGTTTCCCAGTCACTTCAGGCCACGCCATACCCCCCTTGAGCCACGTCGGTACAAGTCACCCGCAGGCTTGCCCCTTGTACCCCTCCACTATGGTGTTCCAAGTTGGTACGATCCATACCTCTAGTTAGGACTTACCCACTAGATTTGTGGTTAGTACGGAAGTGCTTTGCAATGGATCCCGCAGACCGGTCCTTATAGTGCCCTGGGTGCGACCAACCAATGCCCTAGCTTACACCCGGAACCCACCATACTTATAACATAGCCAACTCCAATAGAGTCCAGAGACGAGAATAACGGGGAAATACATATAGTAGAATCCATCTATCTACGACTCATTCTTTTTATCCTATAGCAGTTGTGTCGCTAAATTGGACACTAGCTAATATAATATTTGAGGAGTGACAAGGAGTTAAGGCTCAATAAGCATGGCTTGGGTTTACACATAAGGACGGGGATCTAATAAATATAGTGTAGGGCTTGATATTTGACTAATGCAATGTTATCCTATGAGTTATAGCGATACTTTATTAAAACATGGGCTCAATGATGATCAAAATGGGGGTTGTGACTTGCCTTGATCCGCAAACGGTGAAGGTGGAACCTCGGGGTAAGACTCCGGATCGTCGACGGCGTCGTAGAAACGGGACCAGGAGAGCAAGGAGAACATAGGCCTACCGGAGTTGGCGATGAAGGAGGGCCGACGACGATCGGCGATGAGAAGGGGGCGGTGGGCTCCTCGGGTTCGACGGCGACCACGAGTTCCAGTGGTGATCTAGCCCAATGGAGGTGGGGCCGAGGTAGAGGGCACGACGACGGTCCCGGCGATGGTGACGGCGAGGGCGGCGGTGGCTCGGAGCACCGGCGTGGGCTTGCTAGAGCCGAAACAAAGGGGAGGGGGAAAAATTTGATGGCGACGCTTCTGATTTGTGCGGAATAGGGCTCTGGTGGTGTGGCTTGGCTGTGGTGGTGTCCAGGGCATTTATAGGCTCATCGACGGCGGAATTGGAAGGCCAAATGAGGGAAACCGAGAGGGATTTGCCATGTCGCCGGCGAGGTTGCCATGTGCTCGGATCACCTTACAAAGGGATGAAACCACGTGGCAATAGCCAGAATGGGATCGCCGATGCTTGGTATGTCGGAATTGGGCGCAAATTTGGCATGGGGCCGGCCGGCGGCGAAAATGGCAAGGGGGGGCACTGGCTAAAAATGGAAGGGGAGAGATCCCCTTCCAACGAAGAAGAAGGGCCTGACAGGTGGCCCCCACCTGTCAGCAGCAGGGCGTGAAACCAACAGCGCCGACAGGCGGGCCACGGCTGCCAGAGACCGAGGGAGAGGAGGGAGTGGCTGATGGGTGGGGCCGGCCAGGCGTGGCGCGCAGGAGAGGGGGAGGGAGCGCGCCGACAGGGCAGCCCCGCCTGTCAGCGGTTGGGGTCTTGGACTGGACCGGGCCGAGGGGAAAGGAGGGAGGCGGCCCACTAACATTTTAAATCCTTTTTCGATTTAAATTAATTCCAGAAATTCATATATTCTTGTAGAGATTGAAATACTGTTTCTAAAATTTTGTAAAAATTCTCAAAAATATTTCTTGGCTTCTAGATTCCACCATAAATTTTTCAGGTTCAGATTTAAAATATTTCTCCCTGTTTTGCTTTAATTGGGTTCTTTTAGCATTTTTTGTAATTAAATAAATCATTTTATTCCAGAAAATTTATTTTCCTCATTTTTATTTTATTTTTAATTCTGGGGCTATTACAATCCTATCCCCCTTACAAAGAATGTCATCCTCAAGATTTGAAGCGAACCTCGGGGAAACTAGGGGACGGGGTTCTACGGGTGCTCCGGATTAGGAGAAGGTGTAGCTTCAGAAAGAGGCAAAATGCTCTCCGGAACTGGGTTGGTTGGGGTTACGTAGGAATTGTCTTCGGTCATACCTTGTTTTCTTGGGTGGAGATGTGATGAACTTGGGTACGTCCCATCGGGCTTGGAACGGAGGATGACGCCTGCTTGGGGTAGGGGCACATGTTGGAGAAGTGGCCTTCTTGGCGACAGATGAAGCATACAATTGGGTTGCCATGCCTGTCCCTCTTGTATCCAGTAGCTTGTACTGGTGCTCTTCCGGCTGGTGGTGCTTGGGGTGGGATGCCTGAGCTTGGCCCTCCAAGGGTGGTCCATGGCTCGACGGGGGTTGGGGCTTGAGGCGGAATCACCGGGCGTGGCTTCTGCATCACTCCTTGCTAATGGCGGTAGGCGATCATTCTTCGTTTCTTCAGGTCCACCTTGTTTTGTTCGATCTCTTGGATAATCGCTTTGTTCACCAATTTCTGAAAATTGGCGAAGTCCCCGGAAACCAACTGAAGGGAGAGCTCGTCCTTCCGTCCCCAAAGAAACTTAGCTTGGCAGGATGCGTCTGTGCGCACTTCTTCTGGTGCATACCGGGCCAACCGGTTGAATTCATGCAGGTACTCCATGACGGTCTTGCTTCCTTGATGTAGGTCTCGGAATTCATGCTGCTTCTGGGCTACCACGCCATCCGGAATGTGGGCGGCCCGGAAAGCAGTGGTGAACTCAACCCATGAAATTTCAAGGCCATCAGGCTGAGTCTCACGGAAATTGTCCCACCACTCCGCAGCAGGTCCTTGGAGCTGGTGAGAGGCAAATGCCACTCGCTCCTGCTCGGAACAAGGCAGAAGGTCTAGCTTCTTGCCGATGGTCCTCAGCTAGTCTCCTGCCTCCATTGGATTGGTGGTACTGGAGAATATTGGGGGCCGGACACACAGAAACTCAGAGAGTTGAGAGATTGGTGCCGGAGCGTGGACAGCGGTGCGGAGGGGAGGCTCGGGTTGCTGTTGGTGGAGACGGAACAACTGTGCCTGCTGCTCTTGCATTCGGTTTTGTTGTTGTTGAATCTGAGTAAGCAGCGTGGCAATCAGTTGGTTTTGGTTTGCCATCATCTCTGCTAGTGTGGGATGATTGGCAACGGGGGCCTGCCGTTGGCCAGTTGCTCCCCACTGAGGCATGTTGCCCGAGGTGTTTCCGTCGTGCGGGGCTTCAGATCCTTGGTCGTTGGCCATCCTGAAGTTGAAGGGTTCAGAAAGAAGGTGCCAAAAATTAAGGGGAATTGTTACTGATTTTATTGCCCGGAATGAATGGTTTGACCTAGATGCTGACATATTTTATTTTAATTTCTTATTAAATTTTACACTCATGCCTTATATTTAGACATGAGCGGCACTATGACCAAAACAATCAAAAGAAACAAACAACCGTAATCTATGTCTAAGGAAGCTCGGGGGACGACTTGATCACGGGCTCGGCGAAGAGGGTCGGTGCAGGGGTGGTGGAGCTGGAGGGTCCGGTGGGAGGTGCACTGTGGGAGATCCTCTTGGGCCTAACCGTGGGAATCCGGAGCGTCTTCCCCTTGCGAGGCGGAAGGGGAGCGACTTCTTCGAGATCCTTCTGGAGCTCCTTGAGCTGATGACGTAGCTGTGTGGTGACGGCAGTGCCCTGGCGTAGAAGCTCGTTCTGACGCCTCAACTCCTCCACTTCGGTGATCAGGTGATGGTTCTGCTGAACCTGGCGATGAAGATCAGCGTTCTTGCGGTTCAGGTTCTCCGACGAGTGGTGGTATAAGTCGATGGTGTCGTGTTGGCTATCTGCGTTGAGGACGGCCTCCGTGTGAAGATTGTCCATAGCCTCCAAAATTTTCATGGTGCGAGTGATGGCGGAGTTGTGCTGGGTGAGGGAGCTGATGTACATGCTGTGGTGACTCCCCGGTGTGCGCATGGGCATGAAGCGGTAGACGGTGTCGCGGAGCTAGCTGTCGGTCGTAGACCAGCCTGAGCTCAGCGAGGTCCTGAAGAGCAGCGCGCTGACTGGCCACCACGAAGGAAGGTCCTCCGACTCCATGGGTGTAGAATGGAGGCTGCGTGGGGGAGGGGCGGATGACGACCGTGACCTCGCAGTAGCTCTCGTTCGCATCGGGAAATATCCCATGGAACACGGGCTCATGCACGAAGCCGAGGAAGTCGACAAGCATGCGAAGCTCGCGAATGAATCCAGCCTCATCGCGGAGTGTTCCACTCATGGTATGGACCGACATCTACAAAAGAGAGGAAATTTTTGTGAAATCTTCAGAAGATGAGAGTGTAAGTAGTTTGGTAAGAAAATATGGTTAATATAAGTCCTAGGGTCAGGTCTGTTTGGCTTCCTATAGTCAAGTCGGCTCTGATACCATCTTGTCACGCCCCGATTTAATAAAACCGGGGATTTATTGAGATTCCATAAAAAATCAATAAATACAAGACGTTCATCACACGACTGCGTACAATACGCCAATCAATCATGGTTCGTAGACCATATTATTACAAAAGAGTTAAAACAAAGAGAAACTAATAAAATGAATCCTCTAGATGAACGTCTTCTTCTAGTCTCGTGCCTTGACTGGGTCGCTACTCCATACATTCGCCCTCCTCGTAGTAGACTGCCTCTGATGGTGTAAGTCAACGGGGGTGAGTACAATCGTACTCAGCAAGCCACCGAATGCAATTATAATGCAAGGTAATAACAAGGAAGGTAGTGGCTTACTTTTGAGGAAAAGCACAATTTGTAAAGCAATTAATGTAATCAAGTTATTATTGTAGAAAAGTAAACATGAGTCATGCATCATCTTTCATCATCTACTACCTCGAGGGATAGAATCAGCCCACCCTCGCTCAACAGTCCTTACATGCAATGAATAACACATACATTCACATAATAGTAAACTAACTGCGAGAGGTCACACAACTCGCCCTTGATCGTGGGCTCGGCTTTTCGAAAAGTTTTATTACTCTGATCAGAGGTGTACCACTGTACCCACAAGGCACTCATTTCCCGCACACCGCAGTGTGTTAAATGACTCCTGTCACGAGAAGCTCGTGCCAAAACCTTCAGCATGGAACGCACCAATTCGATAACACCCTCTTATAGGTTTCGTATGGTTTCCCAGTCACTTCGGGCCACGCCATACCCCCCCTTGAGCCACGTCGGTACAAGTCACCCGTAGGCTTGCCCCTTGTACCCCTCCACTATGGTGTTCCAAGTTGGTACGATCCATACCTCTAGTTAGGACTTACCCACTAGACTTGTGGTTAGTACGGAAGTGCTTTGCAACGGATCCCGCAGACTGGTCCTTATAGTGCCCCGGGTGCGACCAACCAATGCCCTAGCTTACACCCGGAACCCACCATACTTATAACATAGCCAACTCCAATAGAGTCCAGAGACGAGAATAACGGGGAAATACATATAGTAGAATCCGTCTATCTACGACTCATTCTTTTTATCCTATAGTAGTTGTGTCGCTACATTGGACACTAGGTTATATAATATTTGAGGAGTGACAAGGAGTTAAGGCTCAATAAGCATGGCTTGGGTTTACACACAAGGACGGGGATCTAATAAATATAGTGTAGGGCTTGATATTTGACTAATGCAATGTTATCCTATGAGTTATAGCGATATTTTATTAAAACATGGGCTCACTGATGATCAAAATGGGGGTTGTGACTTGCCTTGATCCGCAAACGGTGAAGGTGGAACCTCGGGGTAAGACTCCGGATCATCGACGGCGTCGTAGTCTTCTCGATACGGAAAAGTAAACACAACGTTCAATAAACAATCAAAAAATCAACCATACAAGCATACATGTTTTTGTTGGATTAAATAAAGGAGAGAGAGTCTTAAATTCTATGAATTTATTACTTAAATATTTAAGATTAAGTTTTAAAGAGGTTTCTGAATTTTATAACTTGATATAAGTATTTTTCCTAAGGAGGTTTTTATTTTCCCTTTTAGAAGTAAAAAGGTATAAAATAGCCTTAATGTTTTTATTGCAGTAAAAAGAGTGAAATTAAGTTGTTAGGCCTTCTGAAGTTATTATATAAGTTTCTATGTTATTTTTTTATAAAGTGTTGAATTTTTATTATAAGAATTTATTAATTATCCTAAAAGGGCTTTTGTAATATTATTCAATAAAATACAATGGGTAAAATGAATATTCTATTCTATTTAATAAGAATATTTTGTGCCAAATAAACATATTGTTTCTATTGCATAAAAGTGTAGAGAATAAAAAGAAAAATTTTCTAGAATTGAAATGGTCAAATTTGGAGTTAATTTGAACAAGATATGAATTTTTAAAGCTTAAATGGATTTTCTAAATTTTATTTAAACCAGAAAATAGTCTCTAGTCCACGGTGAACTGGGTTCACCGTGAACTGTTGACTGTGCGCGTGAGTCGGGCACGTGGCTGCGGTTGGATCCAGATCCAACGGGCAGAGTGCGTGCGGGAGGTTTAAGTGAGATCCGACGGCCAGGATCCGCTGATACCGCTTGGGCGAGATCTGAGGGCTCAGGTTAAACCCCGCGGGGTTTTAATCTAGGCCCTTCATTCGCGATCGTGCGGCCTAGATGTCGCCCGGCACGAGCAGAAGGGGTTAATTACCCCTTCTTCTCTAGCTCCGGCGATGCAACGACGGCGGATCCACGACGAGGGCGAGGTCTTATGGCGCGGCTAAGGCTAGAAACAGGACCAGGAGAGCAAGGAGAACATAGGCCTACTGGTAAACCCTAGGGGTAAAGTAGTCTATTCACAGGGCTAAATAGTGCCTATAAATAGTGGAGGCTGGCTAGGTCACATCAACACTTTGAGCATTCATTGTAGAACTCCTGTGCTAGCCACCACACTTTCTGTATTCATCCTGTGAGTTCATTTTGTGTTCTCTGTTCAAGCATTGAAGCTTTGACTCTGTGTTCATTTACTGCTTGAGCTTGTATGCATACTTCTCTGCATGCTTCGGTTTCTCTGTACTCCATTTTCTTGTGAGCTTTTCTGGAGAGGTGTGTGAGAAGCCTGTTCGAGTGAAGTGTGTTCGAGCGAAGTGTGTGTTTCAGTGTTTGTTCGCTCTGTGTAACCTGGAGGCTAGACCTCTCTGATTACTAGCGAAGCACTGTTTGACTTAGATTGAAGCCCATTTTTCTTTCCTTGTCGAAGTCCTCAGCGAAGTCTGTTTAGTGTGCGTTTAGACCTTCGAAGTACGAAGCCCAACACCAGTTGCTGTCACTGAGTATTTGGTCGAAGCCCGCAGAGGGAAGTCTGCTCTTGCGAAGGGTGTAGTGCGAAGCCTGCTCGAAGGCACCTTTTGTGCGGAGCCTGCACTGCCTTAGCAGAGTTGATCAAAGTCCTCAGAGGGAGGTCCGCTCTTGCGAAGGGTGAAGTGCGAAGCCTACTCAGAGCACCCAGTGTGCGGAGCCTGCACTGACTTAGCAAAGCTGATCGAAGTCCTCAGGGGGAAGTCCGCTCTTGCAAGTGTGAAGCCTGCAAGTGCGAAGCCTGCACGAAGGCAACTTGTGTGCGAAGGCTGCGCTGACTTAGCTGAAGCTGAATTTTTGGGTTTGTGGGTGGAGCGAAGTCTTCTTGGCTTCGAACTTTTACTCCTTGCGAAGCATGTATTCGGAGTTGTGAAATACCTCCGAACCAGAACTTCGAAGGGTGTGTTCGAAGCCTGTTCCGCAGAAGACAGAATTAAAACAGAAGGCTATTTTTAGTCTAAAATTTTAAAAGCTCCCATTCACCCCCCTCTGGTCGCTGTTTCCGGTCCAATAGTAGCAGTGTACAAAACGAAGGTAGCTATTTGTTACGTAGATTAACGGAGGGTTCACAAGCAAACCAACAAGGTGATAGCAATCTGTTACGTAGATTAACGGATGATTCACAAGTGAACCAACAAGGGTTACCACTGTTACGGAGGGCTTCCAGTGCAAACCCATGAAGGTGTACTGATACTAATGAAGAAAGTAAAGAAAATAAAGGTACGGTTCAAACTAGGGTTTGAAGAGTTGATCTGTGTCGGGGGGCTTATGAACTGGCCTCACCCATGTATTTATAGGGGCTAGTCTTCTTATCTCTAACTCTAATTTGATAAGATTCGGCCTAATCAAGATTAGAGATAAAAACAACCAGAATCTGTATCACACTCCTTATCCGAAGCCCACCCGAAGTGGGTATTCGACAGGCCCGCTGAAGGGTGCTCTTTAGGCCAAAGCTTTGGCACAGCAGGCCGCTGAAGGGCCTCTGGGTTCAAGCCAGCCTACGAAGCAGGCTGCTAAAAGGCCCTCGAGGCCCTATGCAAGTGGGCCTCCGGCACTTTAGGGCTTCGGCATCTACCAGGACTTGTATATTTTCGGCCCAAAACTACCAAAATTGATGTTTTGACAATCTTGACCATTAATGCCATTTTTTGCTATCAACACAACCCTATTCATAGCGTCAACAATACTAACCCACTAACCCTAGCATCTAGATGTATCATGGTTTAAAGGTGGGGGATCAATGTAACAACCCTAGAATTAAAAGTAAAATAAAAATGAGAAAAAAAAATAAATTTTCTAGAATAAAATGATTTATTTAATTAAAGAAAAGGATAAAAGAACTCAATTAAAGACAAACAGGGGAAATATTTCAAATCTGCACTTGAAAACTTTATGATGGAATCTAGAGGCCAAAAACTATTTTTGAGAATTTTTACAAAATTTTAGCAACAGTGCTTCTAGCTCTAAATAAATATATGAATTTATGGAATTATTTTAATCGGAAAAACAATTTTAAAATGATAGTGGGCCGCCTCCCTCCTTTCTCCTCAGGCCGGCCCAGCCCTTCCGCCTCAGCCACTGACAGGCGGGGCCAGCCTGTCGGCGCCGCTGCTCTCTTCCTCTCTCTCGCCCACGCCTCTATGGGCCCACCTGTCAGCCACCGAGCGCCTCTCTCAGCCGCTGCCATCACCGGCCCACATGTCAGCCTCGTGTCGTTTGCGCCCGCCCACTGACAGGTGGCCCCCACCTGTCAAGATCGTCTTCCCCAGGGAAAGTTTCCCCTTTTCTCTCTCGCCGGCCGAACCCTAGGTTGGGAATCCGCCGCCGCCGGCCACTCATCGCCAAATTGGCCGCGCCATCGTACTTGCCATAACCCGGGGATCCTTTCCCCTCTGTTACCCGACGCAATCACGCAGGAAATCGCCGGAGGGATATGTTTGGAAAGTTTGCCGGCGCAAGTTTGGAAACCTTCGGGTTTCCTTCTTTCCCCTTGCCAAATCGATGCCGGTGACCCCTATTTAAACACCCCAATGTCGCCGCACTTCGCCGCGCCACCAGAACCCGAGCCCTCGCATTCCCAAGCGTTGCCACCAACTTTCCCTCCCTCCCCTCTGCTCGAGCTCCGGCCGACGATCACCGACGCCCCGGGCCACCTCCACCCTCGCCGTCAACACCGTCGGGACCACCGTCGCTCACCCTCCCTCGGCCCCACCTCCGTTGGGCCGGATCGCCGCCGGATCTCGCCGTCGCCATCGATCCCGAAGAACCCCGCCACCCCCTCTCATCGCCGGCCACCACCGGTCATCCTTCTCCACCAATTCTGGTACGGTCGTGACTCCCTCCCCCTCCTCTTCCCATTTTTGCCGAGAGCTAGGGCTTAGGGCCCTCGCCGCCGTCACCACGCTCGCACCCATGCGCCACCATCGCCGGAGAAGAAGGGTACGTACCCCCTTCGCTGCGTGCCATGCCGGACGAGATCGCAGCCACACGATCTGCAGCGAACGGCCAGGATTAAATCCTGAGATCAAGCGCCCAGATGCGCTTGACCGCTGTTGACCGGTATCACGCAATCCTGGCCGTCGATCGCCACTTAATTCATATAATAAAAAGTCCACACTTTATGAAAATGTCCTAAACACTTATATAACCACTTCAGAAGATATAATAACCTAATTACACTCTTTCTACTTCAATAAGAACATTAGGGCTAATTTTATACTTTTTAATTCATTTCTAAAAAGGGAAAATAAAAACCCCCTTAGGAAAAATAATTATATCAAGTTATAAAATTCAGGAACCTTTTTAAAACTTAACCTTAAATATTTAAGTAATAAATTCATGAAACTTAAAACTCTATCTCCTTTATTTAATCCAACAAAACAAGTATGCTTTATTTTGGGTTGTTTATTGAATGTGGTGTTTACTTTTCTGTATCGAGAAGACTTCTACGCCGTCGACGATCCGGAGTCTTACCCCGAGGTTCCACCTTCACCGTTTGCGGATCAAGGCAAGTCATCGAACCCTGTTTGTCAGGATCATCGAGGCCCCCACCTGTCAGGATCATCTTCCCCAGTGAAAGTTTCCCCTTTTCTCTCTCGCCGGCAGAACCCTAGGCTTGGGAATCCGCCGCCGCCGGCCACTCATCGCCAAATTGGCCGCGCCATCGTACTTGCCATAACCCGGGGATCCTTTCCCCTCTGTTACCCGACGCAATCACGCAGGAAATCGCCGGAGGGATATGTTTGGAAAGCTTCCCGGCGCAAGTTTGGAAACCTTCGGGTTTCCTTCTTTCCCCTTGCCAAATCGACGCATGTGACCCCTATTTAAACACCCCAACGTCGCCGCACTTTGCTGCGCCACCAGAGCCCAAGCCCTCGCGTTCCCGAGCGTTGCCACCAACTGTCCCTCCCTCCCCTCTGCTCGAGCTCCAGCCGACGATCACCAACGCCCCGGGCCACCTCCACCCTCGCCGTCAACACCGTCGGGACCACCGTCGCTCACCCTCCCTCGGCCCCACCTCCGTTGGGCCGGATCTCACCGTCGCCATCGATCCCGAAGAACCCCGCCTCCCCCTCCTCTTCCCATTTTTGCTGAGAGCTAGGGCTTAGGGCCCTCGCCGCCGTCGCCACGCTCGCACCCGTGCGCCACCGTCGTCGGAGAAGAAGGGTACGTACCCCCTTCGCTGCGTGCCGTGCCGGACGAGATCGCAGCCACAAGATCTGCAGCGAATGGCTAGGATTAAATCCTGAGATCAAGCGCCCAGATGCGCTTGACCACTGTTGACCGATATCACGCAATCCTGGCCGTCGATCGCCACTTAAGTGCCCCGCCCCGCCGGCGATCATTGGATCTGGATCCAATGGTCCAGATCCAATCGGCCCACGCGCACAGTGCGCGGGTCCATGGTGAACCTGGCTCACCGTGGACCCACGCCTGATTTCTGGTTTAAATAAAATTCAGAAAAATAGTTTAAACTTCCAAAATTCATATCTTGCTCAAATTAACTCCAAATTTGACCATTTTAATTCTGGAAAATTTGTCTTTTTATTCTCTACATTTTTATGCAATAAAAAAAATATGTTTAGTTGGCACTAAATATTCTTATTAAAATATAAAGAGAAGTTCCCTTTAGGGTTTAATTAATTTTTCATTTAAATAATTCAGAAAAACCTTTAATAATTTATATATTAAATTCAGAGAACTTAATGACTTTACTCCACTGTTTTAATGCAATAAAAATAGCATGTTAACTTTGCCCACTTTATTCTATTAAATAATATTGCAGAATCCCTTTTAGGATATTTAATTAATTCATATAATAAAAAGTCCACACTTTATGAAAATGTCCTAAACACGTATATAACCACTTCAGAAGACATAATAACCTAATTACACTCTTTCTACTTCAATAAGAACATTAGGGCTAATTTTATACTTTTTAATTCATTTCTAAAAAGGGAAAATAAAAAACCCCTTAGGAAAAATAATTATATCAAGTTATAAAATTCAGGAACCTTTTTAAAACTTAACCTTAAATATTTAAGTAATAAATTCATGAAACTTAAAACCCTATCTCCTTTATTTAATCCAACAAAACATGTATGCTTGATTTTGGGTTGTTTATTGAATGTGGTGTTTACTTTTCTGTATCGAGAAGACTTCTACACCGTCGACGATCCGGAGTCTTACCCCGAGGTTCCACCTTTACCGTTTGCGGATCAAGGCAAGTCATCGAACCCTCCTGTGGAAATAGTTGATCATCATTGAGCCCAGTTTTTCATAACTATCGCTATAACTCATAGGATAATATTGCGTTAGTCAAACATCAAGCCCTACACTTATATTTATTAGATCCCCGTCCTTGTGTGCAAAACCCAAGCCATGCTTATTGACCCTTAACTCCTTGTCACTCTACAAATATTATATTAGCTAGTGCCTAATGTACCGGCACAACTACTATAGGATAAAAAGAATGAGTCGTAGGTAGATGGATTCTGTTATATGAATTTCCCCGTTATTCTTGTCTCTTGACTCTGTTGGAGTTGGCTATGTTATAAGTATGGTGGGTTCCGGGTGCAAGCTCGAGAACTGGTTGGTCGCACCCGGGGCGCTATAAGGACCGGTCTGCAGGATCTGTTGCAAAGCACTTCCGTACCAACCACAAGTCTAATGGGTCCTAACTGAAAGTATGGAACAATCCGACTCGATGCACCATAGTGGAGGGGGCAAGGGGCAACCTACGGGTGACTTGTACCGACGTGGCTCAAGGGGGGGTATGGTGAGGCTCGACGCGTCGAGACACGAAACGAAACCCATAAGAGGGTGCTGTCGGGTCGAGGCGGACCATATGGAAGGTTTTGGCACGAGTTCCCGTGGTATGGGTCATCTCGTTACACTTTGGTGTAAGTGATGAGTGTGTGCCTTGTGCGTACAGTGGTACATCTCTGATTAGAGTATTTAATCTTTTCGAAAAGCCGAGCCCACGGTCAAGGGCGGGTTGTGTGACTACTCGCAGTTAGTTTACTATTGTGTGAATGGTTGAGTTATTCATGGCATGTAAGGACTGTTGAGCGAGGTGGGGCTGACTGTACCCCTCGAGTTAGATGATGATGATGCATACACATGTTTAAATTTCTGTAATAATAAATTGATCACATTTAATTGCTTTACAAATTATGCTCTTCCGCAAAATTAGCCACTACCTCCCTTGTTATTACTCTGCATTATATTTGCATTCGGTGGCTTGCTGAGTACGTTTGTACTCACCCCCATTGACTTACACCACCAGAGCTCGTCTACTACGAGGAGGATGAAGGTCTGGAGTAGCGACCCAGTCAAGGCGAGACTGGAAGGAGGCGTTCATCTAGGACCCCTTTGATTTATTAGTTTCTCTTCATATTTATTCACTTTTGTACTAATACGGTCTACGAACCGCGAATGATTGCTCGTATTGTACGTGGTCGCATGATGAACGTCTTGGTTTATTGATTTTCTATGGAATTTCAATAAAGGTCCTAATTTATTAAATTGGGGCGTGACAATCAAGCTTATGTGTGGGCATCTGACACTCCACCTCATCATGCCTAGTATGCACCTAGCCGCACCTAGCCACTAACAACATTTATGGTAAAAATTGCATGTTAGAAAAAGTTGTGCACTTCCTATATCTCCCTTGAAGCTACAACAAGAGCTAATTTGAGCTGATAATACATGTAATGAATATAATATACATATGTGCACTCATTGAGAATTAGAGCCTTCAACCAACTCTAGTCCCCTCACATGTTACTTGCCCCATCATATCATTGATCTCTAATATCTTGCACACTCAAATTATTGTCCAATCGAACAACATAAATTACCATATTTAGAGTCAATGCAACCATGTCACTAACATGAATGAGGTTAAGGAAACGCTCCTTTATTAAGTCCTTTGCTGACAAATTGAAAAACTATCACTATTTGCTCTTTCATAAATTCATCTCGAGCTTCATAAACCATTATACCAAAGTTGTTGTAAATTTCTTCTCTAATTTTAGTTTGTACCTTCTATGCATACGGGTTAATTTTTTATGTGCCACTATAATTTTCACGGTTTGCCAATATGCCATCGATGTGTCACTGACAGTTGGAGGCCACCACAGTCACTGATAGTGGTATGTAGGCAATTTTTGAAAATTATAATGGCATGTGAGTAATTTTCCTGCATACGGGCTAAAAATCTCCTTCTGAATTTCATGTGAAGTGTATTTTGCATTCCTTGGAGCATTTTGTAACACACCTTAGTTCATCTCCTTACTGTAAGAGGCCATCAATTTAAAAATTTCAAAAAAACCGCTTTGATTGATGGAATCAGAGATTGCATAATTATAAATATTACAGTACTAATTATTCCATTGCAATAATAGTATTGGAAAAGTTATTATTAACTGATTACATTAATTGTAGTAGTAATCCTAAGTATTGCATTTGTCACAATTTTATTATTTTGTTTAACCATTATCTTGTCAATATGAACAATATTATTTTTTTGATTATTAAAACATTGAACTGAATAGTTATGAGCTGAGCTAGCATCCTAGCCCATATGACATAGTAAAGCACACTTATCTCCATCAATAACCTTCTTCAAACTCTTAAATCATATTATTGTGATGTCATATGAGCCACATTTTCTAGCTGGCTTCTTTGAAAATAGAAAACAAGGCTGGCAACTCAAGCCACCAAAAATTTGTAAACTAAATGTTATTGAAACGATGACAATGCTTGATGAATTATTAAGGGTTAATTGTTTCTCTGTCACCGTTATTTTCCAATTCGCCAGAAATACCATTAATTTTTTGATATATGCTCATATGTCATTACTACTTCAAATCCACTTTTTTATGTTATTTGGGCCCACCTACAGACTTTGAATATTTGCTCATATGCCATTACTATTTCCAAATCGTCATTTTATGCCATTACTCTTTTATGAATATTTGGACCAAAATGGCATAAAAGAGTGAATTTGAAATAGTAATGGCATATGAGCAAATACCGAAATTTTAATAGTATTTCTGGTGAATTGGAAAATAACGGTGGAACAGAAACAATTAACCCAATTATTAAATGGGTACTCTGTAAAGATTTTTTGATACGGGTATTTGGATATATAAAATCACTTATATTCATCATGTTTCATAGGAGGGAATTTCCAAATTTGAAGACATTTACATCGATCTCTTTTAAATGTTACGGTTATAATTATTGTTTGTTCATCTTGTGGTAGTACATAAGTATTCTAATCAGCAGTTTTAGCACAACCAAAACTTGGATTAACTAGTGTTGGGGGAATATATTTCCCTTGAACAGGGGCCAAATGACGTCAGCCTCCGACAGCCTTCGCCCAGAGCCCAGCACTATCGGAGCCTGTTTTCTCTCTAAGTGTTGTTTTCAGGTCCCAAGGTGCCTTTCGGGGCCTGTAGCTCCGGAGCCCTCAGATCGGGGGGTCCGGCTCGGAGCCCCCAGTTCGGGCCCACCCTCCGGGCGCAGGAGGCCGGAGGCCGCCCTCCGGAGCCAAGTCCGGAGGCCGCCCTCCGGTAGCCAAGTCCGGAGGCCGCCCTCCGGAGCCCAGTTCGGAGGCCACCCTCCGGGAGCCCAGTCCGGAGGCCGCCCTCCGGGAGCCAAGTCCGGAGGCCGCCCTCCGGAGCCCAGTTCGGAGGCCGCCCTCCGGGAGCCCAGTCTGGAGGCCGCCCTCTGGAGCCCAGTTCAGAGGCCGCCCTCCGGGAGCCAAGTCCGGAGGCCGCCCTCCGGAGCCCAGTCCAGAGGCCGCCCTCCGGAGCCCAATTCGGAGGCCGCCCTCCGGGAGCCAAGTCCGGAGGCCACCCTCCAGGAGCCCAGTTTGGAGGCCGCCTTCCGGAGCATGATTCGAAGCCCCCCTCCGGGGTACACTTCGAAGCCTTCTCCCCAGCATCCGCCTTCAGTGTGTCTTTTAGCTGATCAAAGCCTGGCATAGCCTGACACGTCTGTAAAGCTGTAAAGTTGTCTGGTACTTTGTACAGTAGCTAGCTCCCTTTCCCTGTCTACCCCTATAAGCCTAGGGGCTTGTAGAGGGTATCTTGGTCTTTTCCTTAAGGCCTGCGTGCCTATAAAAGCAGGGCCAATCCCTTGTAGCAGGACACACGCTCCAGGGGGGCAAGAAACCCTGGAAATATTGCTCCATTCTGGGGCATACCATGCCAAATCCACCGCAACTGGACGTAGGGTTATTATCTCTCAGGAGAGGCCCGAACCAGTATAAACCCTTTTCTCCTTCTGTTAGAACCCATCGAGGTTCATTCTCCACATCACACTCCACCACATAAAAACCTGCTGGAACTAACGCAATTGTTCCAACAGTTGGCGCCGACCGTGGGGACCTTAGTCCTAGAAGCTAAGTTCTCTACCACTGTCTGCAACCCGAAGTACGCCTGAGGGGGGAGCTTCGAAGCTTTCTTGCTTTGTGCACCCTCCGGCAAGGGGCTTCGGGTGCAGCTCGAAGGCCACCTTCGCCTTCCCCCATCCTTCACATACCGGAGCTCACTCTCCGGCAAGGGGCTTCGCTCCACGTTTCGAAGGCTGTCAAAGCCCCAAGGGCTGCAAGCCGAAGCCCTGCTTCGCCTTAAAGCCAAAGCCCTGCTCCGCCTTCCTCCATCCTTCACATACCGGAGCTCACTCTCCGGCAAGGGGCTCCCCTCCACGTTTCGAAGGCTGTCAAAGCCCCAAGGGCTACAAGGTATGTACGGCCCGAAGCCTTACTTCGATGCACCAATCTGCAATTACATTAATATAAATTCGAAGCCCTGCTTCGCCTTAAAGCCGAAGCCCTGCTTCGCCTTTGAAGGCAAACTTTTGCTCCATCTTATTGAAAAACCGAAGCCATGCTTCGCCTTGCCAAAAACCGAAGCCACGCTTCGCCTTGTCAAAAACCTGAAACCTCGCTTCACTTTGTTTAAAATACGAAGCCTTGCTTCGCCTTATCAAATCCGGAGTACCCCTCCGAAGGCTACACAGTGCCCCCGGGCCCGTAGCAGTGGACTAAAAGGACTCCGGGCCACTGGCCCGGCACGTCCAGGGATTTCGGGCTCCGCACCCGAAGCATCCCAGGGATTCTGGGTTCCGCACCCGAAGCATCCCAGGGTCGAAGGTGACCCAGAGCCGAAGGTGGCTCAGAGTCGAAGGTGGCTCACATTATCACAGGTTCGGTGAATCCACACCAACTATCCTTCTCATTACAGGACCAAGTTCTGAAGCCTTGCTTCATTATCCTTACACGCTCCGAAGCCTGGCTTCGCGTGCTCATATACTATATGCCTAAGCGTCTCAAAGTCATACTTCGCTAAAATCTAAGCGTGTTTCAGAGCCTCGCTCACGCACAACATCCAATCCTAGCATGCCGAAGCATGCCTCGCTAAGCTTGGTTGTGCCGAAGCCTTGCTTCGCACCAAGTTAGCACGTTCGAAGCTCAAAAGAGGCCCTCGCTCAGTGAAATTCCGAGCAACCGAAGCCTTGCTTCGCTCCAAATGAAAGCATTCGAAGCCCAAAGAGGCCTTCGTTTAAATAAAAATTTCATGTGTCGAAGCTGCCGAAAGGCGCACCCTTCGCATCTTTTATTTCTTGCCCGCACCAGCAACGGCTAAGTCCCTAGCTGCCACGAGCAAAGGGGGAAGCATGTATGCGAGGTGTGCGAAAGTAATACGCAGTACAAGCGTGACAAGCTAAAACGTTCGAAGCCAAACAATGCGAAGCATACAGACGAAGTATGCAAATATAACAAACTCCATTCATTGTATATTGAGAAGTGTGTTACAAACATACTTCGGAAGCAAACTACGTATAGTCTGTATCTAAACCTAAGAAGAACCGTGTGCGAGGCCCCAACCCTTGCTTGCCCCTTTTTCGGCCAGGGCCACCTCGGCTGGACGTTGCCTCGTCGGAGCCCGCTCTCCCGCGAACGGCCCGTCCAGGCTCCGAAGCCCGTAGGCTTTGTCTTCCACTTTGCAGGTCGCTCCAAGTTAGCGAAGCAGGCGGTGTCGTATCGAAGGCAGGAAAATCTAGGGCTTCGTCGCCTGCTAAGGCCGTTCGCGAAGGCAAAGACAAAGGGCTCTGAAGGGACTCCGTCTTCACAGCGCGTAGTAAATCCTGAGCTACTTCGGAGATGGCTTCGCCATTAGGCCCCCTCAGAAGCTTAAACCGAGGGGGGCCTTCGGACCTAGCTACTTCGAGGATCGCCCACAGCTGTTGAAGCTCTTCGGAGTCCTCGAGGACTTCGAGGTCTATGCTCGGAGTTTGAGCCTGGGCAGGTATAAAGAACCCCTGCATTCATATTAATAAGCTGATAGAGTTTTTACAAGCCTGCAGCTAAGTATTACAAAAGGCCTAAGGAGATCTACACCTTCAGAGGCGGAGGTGTCGAAGTCGAAGGCTGATCAGGCGCAGCAGGCGCTTTGGCTCGACGGTGTCGAAGGGCCTTCTGGAGGTCGAGGACTGCTTCGCAGCCTTGCTCCTTCCAGGGTTCCTGCAGCCGCCGCCAGGCTCCGCGAACTTCAACCGGAGGCGTCACCAAGTGCGGACCCCCGAAAGCCACTGGGGTCACAGAGGTTGCCGCCCGAAGGTGGTCACACCCCGCGGCATGGAGCATCTGCAACACCCCTTGGCCCGCGACTCGACCGGCCATGAGAGCGAAGCCCGTCAGTGCTTCGTCCGCTATCGAAGCCACAGTCTTCAAGAAATCGGCGCGGTCCCCAATCGGGTCCTGCTCGCCAAAGTCCGGAGCCCGGCACTCGGTCCCTATTTTCTCAAGGACCTCGGTCAGGCTCTGGGTGGCTTCGCCAAGATTGGCCACGACGAAGCTCTCAAGATCTTGAGCCCGTTGGCGGAGCTCCTCGTTTTCCTTCGCCTGTCGGGCCTCGGCATCCTTCGAAGCCTGGAGCTCCGCGCGGAGCTGAGCCGTCTCCGAGGCCAAGGCCTCCTTAGCTTCCTTCGCCTCAGCAGCCGAAGCCTCGGCCCGCCTCCGCTTCTCGGCTTCCTCCGAGACCTCACGGCGAAGGGCCTCCTTCTCCTCTGCGAGGCGCTCCATTCGCCTGTCGGCAGCAGTCGAAGCTGCTGCATTCAGTGCGAAGGCCTGCAGAGATTCAAGAAATCATAAAGTACCAACGAAAGGCTAACATATAGTTCGAGGCTACAAGGGGCTTCGCTCACCCACATGAGGACTTCGTTCGAGCTGACAAAGAGATCCGTGGGGTCTAGGTGGCTAAGTTGGGCCACCAAGTCCCCCCCCCCTCCGCAGAAGCACAAGCCTCACGGAAACCGTGGATCGCCGCCACCGTCACGCCCCCCCTCGGCTTGAAAGGGTGAATCACGGCCACGGTCGCCTCCGCGGGCTTCGGCGAGGCGGGGCTCAAGCCCACCACGTCCACTTCTTCTTCGCCTCGAGGGACCTCGCGGCCTCCGCTGCCTTCGTCGTCGGACGAAGTACTCTCGGACTCCGAATCGCTGCCGCTGCTGCTGCTGCTGCCGCTGCTGCTCGAAGCTTCCGTGGGCTTCGCTTCGGCAGGCTTCGATCCACCTTCGCCTGCCGGCTTTGCCACAGTGGGCCTCGCATCATCTTCGCCCTCTGCAGGGAGCCAAGTCAAAATGTGCATATTGAAGAGAAGCATGCAAAAGAAAAAAGGGTTTACCATCATCGGAGATCTCTTGGAAGGAGGGTGGGGCTAAGTGTGCCCTCCAGCTCCTTCGCTGCGAAGCTGGCGCATCCACCTCCGCGCTCGAAGTTGGTTCCGCTGGGGCATCCGTGGCCTCCTTGGCGGCCGGAGTGTGCGCGTCGGCCTTCGCCGCCGAAGGCCTCGCCGCCAGGGGCTTCGCTGCCTTCTTGGAGGTCGGAGTAGTTGCGGGCTTCGCCGCAACCTCCCCCGAATTAGAAACTTCGGCCGCGGGGACCTCCGGTCGAGGTCCCGAAGCATCCGCTTCGTCCTCGTCCCCCCTCTTCCTCTTGGCTCCGGCCGACGAGGTAGTCAGGTGGGCGAAGTCCTGCAGAGCAGGGAGCCCTCCGAGGTCGAGCGCGGTCCATAACCTGTTCCAGCGCTCCCAGGACCCCACCAGTGCAAGGCGCTGGGTCTGCTCCTCGGGGGTCGGAGTCCCGACGACTCGATCTGCCGCCGCGATGGCCTCCTCCGGGGTCCTCATTTCGAGGTCGGCTTCATGAAAAGTTTGAGTTAGAAGTGAAAATCTACGAAGTATTAAAAGCAAAGAGATTGTGAAGCCTTACAGAAGCGGTCGAAGGCCAACTCGCTAAGTTTACCTCGACCCGAAGCCTGAAAGAGCCCCTCCGGCCAGGAGCGCGCGAGGGGACTGAGCCGGAGGGTGATGAACTCCTCCGCGAGGTCCCTCATACTCATCTTCGCCGCCACTCTCCGGAGCAGCAAGATCCTCGAGCGAAGGATGTCTTCGCTGGTCTTCACCACCCCTTCGCGCCGGTACAGGATGTGGGCGTTGGTACTCCGAAGAGGGGAGTTTGCGCCGACGGAGGCGTAGAACCACTCTTGGTCCCACCTCGAGTACCACTTGTTGTTTACGGCCCTCGTCGGGAAGGCGTCTTGGTACTCCTTCCAGAGCTGGAAGTTGGCGCTGCTGAAGGCCAGCGCCCTCTTGACGCGGTCTGTCCCCTCCCTCGGCTTCGATTGGCAGTTGGCGTCATGGAGGGCGACGAAGACATCCGCGCGGCCCTCGCAGCCCTCGGCCCTCATGGCCCACTCGAAGACAGCTAACCTCACCACTGCGTTGGGCGAAAGCTGAGGGAGCTCGAGGTTGTAAGCCTTGAGGACTTCGCTCAGCATCCCCGCTGCGGGCAGTCCGAGGCCGACTTCAAAGAAGGCCTCGAACACCACCACCTCGTCAGCACGAGGCCTCGGCTCAGCCTCCGACTTCTCCGGGACCCGAAGCTGGATCTTCGCCGCGATCCTCCCTTCGCAGGCCCTCCGGACCGACTCCTCCGTGGAGATCGAGGCCCTCATCTCCAGGGTCTGCTCGAACTTGTCGGAGGGCGTCCGAAGGTCCCTCGGCCCCAGTCGCCTGGGCGGAGGCTTCGCCGCTGCAGCCACTACCGCTTGCAGTTGGGCGGAGCTCGAGCTCGGGCCCAAAGCCAAAGACTTCGCCACGGCCTTCTTCGGCATCTCGACTGACCTCCGGTGCAAAGGGCTAGAAGCTGGCGAAGGGCTAAAACTAGCGAAGGGGGCTCTGCACGAAGCTAGGAAGAAGAGGAGAGCGAAGGCTGTAAGGCAGTGAGAAGGAAGCGAATGAAAGTGTGCCGAAGACGCACGCGGTAAGCCCCTATTTATAGGCGCGGTAAGAACTTCAACCATCGTGGGCCGAACCCACCGCTAGGTGGGCCTCCAGCGAAGGCGAATCGGCCCAGAGCAAGGTAACGGTAACTTTTCTGACCGTTGCGGAGCCGTTCGGACTCCCCGAGGTCGCTCTGGCAACTAGAGCGGGCATTTATTACCCCCGGGTATCTAGGTCACCTTCGGTCCAAGCTCCGAAGGCATGTTTTCTCTGAAGTTGTGTTTTCAGGTCATTTGTCCTAAGGGCGCGTGCACCCCTTCGTCCCGAAGGCCTACACACGAGGGGCTACTGTTGGGGGAATATATTTCTCTTGAACAGGGGCCAAATGACGTCAGCCTCCGACAGCCTTCGGCCCAGAGCCCAGCACTGTCGGAGCCTGTTTTCTCTCTAAGTGTTGTTTTCAGGTCCCAAGGTGCCTTTCGGGGCCTGTAGCTCCGGAGCCCTCAGATCGGGGGGTCCGGCTCGGAGCCCCCAGTTCGGGCCCACCCTCTAGGCGCAGGAGGCCAGAGGCCGCCCTTCGGAGCCAAGTCCGGAGGCTGCCCTCTGGTAGCCAAGTCCGGAGGCCGCCCTCCGGAGCCCAGTTCGGAGGCCACCCTCCGGGAGCCCAGTCCGGAGGCCGCCCTCCGGAGCCCAGTACGTAGGCCGCCCTCCGGGAGCCAAGTCCAGAGGCCACCCTCCGGGAGCCCAGTCTGGAGGCCGCCCTCCGGAGCCCAGTTCGGAGGCCGCCCTCCGGGAGCCAAGTCCGGAGGCCACCCTCCGTAGCCAAGTTCGGAGGCCGCCCTCCGGGAGCCAAGTCCGGAGGCCACCCTCCGGGATCACAGTCCGGAGGCCGCCCTCCGGGATCACAGTCCGGAGGCCGCCCTCCGGAGCCCAGTCCAGAGGCCGCCCTCTGGGAGCCAAGTCCGGAGGCCACCCTCTGGGAGCCCAGTTCAGAGGCCGCCTTCCGGAGCATGCTTCGAAGCCCCCCTCCGGGGTACACTTCGAAGCCTTCTCCCCAGCCTCTGCCTTCGGTGTGTCTTTTAGCTGATCAAAGCCTGGCATAGCCTAACACGTCTGTAAAGCTGTAAAGTTGTCTGGTAATTTGTACAGTAGCTAGCTCCCTTTCCCTGTCTACCCCTATAAGCCTAGGGGCTTGTAGAGGGTATCTTGGTCTTTTCCTTAAGGCTTGCGTGCCTATAAAAGCAGGGCCAAGCCCTTGTAGCAGGACACACGCTCCAGGGGGCCAAGAAACCCTGGAAATATTGCTCCATTCTGGGGCATACCATGCCAAATCCACCACAACTGGACGTAGGGTTATTATCTCTCAAGAGAGGCCCGAACCAGTATAAACCCTTTTCTCCTTCTGTTAGAACCCATCGAGGTTCATTCTCCACATCACACTCCACCACATAAAAACCTGCTAGAACTAACGCAATTGTTCCAACAACTAGCTTATTGTTAACAATGGAAATTGAACCGATGTGCCATATAGGGATGGAAGGCTAGAAGGCCGACGAGTTCAAAGGGTGAAGCAGAACACACATGACGTGGGCCTAGGCTTTGCAACATACTTATATTTGGTTAGAAGATAATAAAGTTAGTTTAGATTCTATGTCAAACACAGATTACATGTTTCCTTGGCTATAAATAGCTAGGCCTAGGGCTATTTTAAGACATTCACACAACCAATAAATCAACTATTGATGCATCGTCAACTATCATGTATGTAGCATTAGGGTGAATCCTCGTTGAGATCATGATACATCGGTTGGGTCCGATCTCCAATCATTTTGGGGATAGCCTTCTTAGTGAAACGATTTATTTGTTCATGCCTTTTTTGGTTGGGTCTAATACTATGATCAGATTAAGTAGGTTTGCTAGTTATCGATGTAATACATTGTTTCTTCTTCGTTATGATATGCTTTACTATCTGAATCAATGTGTTTGTCAATCATGTCATCCTTCTAGATTAATTCAGATAGGATCATATGTCGATCACCAATATGAGATGATTTGATCTAATCTACTAGTTCAATGTACATCAGAGTTTTAGCTGATGGATTGTTTGTTATCTTGTCAATAGATTCGATTCTATTGATGACGGTCTTGGTATGATGTCTTGGTATTGTATTAGTTAAGTTCGAACTATAAAGATTAATATACCAGAAAGGTATGTTAAGCCGATTATTAGATTTTGCCGATAAGAGTAATAAATAAACTTTACATGAAATAATTAGTACATGATTCTCTTTGTATATTACCTCGATGCATCGTAGACATTACATGTGTTATCGGAGATGATTCCGATGTGCCATCGCGATAGCGTTAGGACAACTCATGTTTGCTTCCTTGTCAATTGTATGGTTAAATTGACTAGCACACTTTGTACATCTCTAGATTATTTGGACCTACACTAGGGCTAAGCAGACTCTCCTAGAATTTCAAGTGTGAAGAGGCAAAGATACCTCTGACCTTTGCACCAACGCTTATAAAAACTATCGATCGTCCTTAACCCATTCATGGTAAAGAATAATAAAATCAACACCTAATTGCTACCAAAACTGTAATTAAAAGAAAAAATAAATTCTAACACATCACCAATTAATCGTGGCACTAGAGAGTATGAGATACCAAAATGTGATGAGACACAATGAAGGGTGACTAGTGGAGGAAGTAGCCACATTACGTGGCTGCTAGAGCATAGCAGCTTTGCCACCGATTGCTGATTAAATCGAGGAAATAATTGCCTAGATAGGAGGTGCCTTTTGGCAGACAGCCATGTGTAGCGTGGATGCGTGGAGATGGCTCGTGGGCCAACCAGTCAAGGGAGGAAACTTACGTGTGGACCTATGTGTGTCTTGGCTCCCTAGGCCATCAACCGATGTAAATTGTTGGAGGGCTGAGCCTATGCATGCCCCCTTTCCTCTACCCATGTGACTGCTAGCATTATGCCCTAGAGACAACATGGGACAACATGGAGATATTATACATGCCATACTATGTTTATGAAATAAAATTATTTTGTTTCTTAAAATAAATTTACACAACCCACTTATGTATTATTGATTGATTACTTAACCATCTAACCTAATAAACCATGTGTTTAAACCCTCAATGTTTTAAATATCATTTATTTAACCATTAAGATGGTTTTATAAAGTGGTTTTTATCCTATTGGTGTACAACGATAGATAAAATTGTCACATTGGTCACATATGTATGCATAAAAAACTAACAATCACACCTTTTAGACTTCTCATTCACTACATCAGTGCCTCATTTACTCTGTCATCTCCTCCCTCCCTTTCTCTTCAGCTAGGAAAATGATGATCCTAAGTTAAAGATGAATCTCCACACCTTATAGTTGTGTTTTTTTTTCAAATTATATTGTGTTAAAGAACTAAAAATAACAACAACACATTAGACACCAACTAGTATAAATTTTGTATTTGTACTTCTTCCACAAGATGGAAGGATTTAATAATGACGTTAGCATCAAGGAGATGAGAACAATGCAAGGAGACATGGAATAATAAGACAAACCAATCTTGTCCAACGTGACATACTAGCATGGCAAAATCACTATGCAAAACCACCTTAGGAGATATTTAAAAGGTTAGGGGGTTAAATACCTATTTTATTAGGTCTGAGGGTTAAATAATCAACTAGCAATATGTGAGGGGTTATATAGACTTATTCCTTATGGATCAATGAGTATGTGACTTATTCATGATACTCGCAAAATAACTATTTCTAAATGATCCCTGATCGATATAAGTCATATATGAATCAGGTATAATTGGCATCAATATGTGTATTGATTGATGATCATATCTCATGGATCATGGGTATAAATATACCAAATCAATAGCATGGATATATGTTAGAGAACATATATTGGATATATCCACTATGAGGAATTGTTGAGATTTTATGTGTTATCAGTTAATCTTAGTCATATTTATGTAAAGTTCTTACACATGAGATCTTCATGGTTCCTCACATACGTAGTAGCTTACTTCAAATCTACCAAATGCTACTTCATAACTAGGTAGTTATAAAAGTAGTCTTTAGGTATGGTATGAAACATGTAGTGGAATGTGAGTGATCAAAATAAAATTTGTCTCTCCTTACATGAGAGATATCTCTAGGCTTCTCGATGTAATGGATTATAAAAGTACATGGCCATGCTGACATGATTAAGGAGTTAATCAAATGTTATAATCTAATATGAAGATCGGGAGAGATTAAGGTATTGATAGGATGACACAAGTTATAATCCTTGAGCTTGATTGATATCATGACACAAAGTGATTTGTATATGAGGAATATTATAGGGTGTAGTCGATATGATCTTTTCATATACCAGGGTTAATATATCTTACTAGAGGCCACTATTAATGAAGTGTTGGAAAGGAGTTTTCACACGTTAACCAAGTGCACGTGAGCCTACACGGTAACACGCTTAACGTGTTGGAACACCAAATTCTAATAGAATTTGAATCAAGCTCAACTTAGATAGAGATCCAAACAGATATCCGAATAGAGTCCTGATTGGGCCCAAAAGGACCCAGGTTAGGAAATAGATATATATGAGGGGCGAGAGGCTTGTGTATGATAGGTTTTTGAGCATGCTAATCTGTTAGCCACCAAAAGAAGACTCTAGTCACCGTCTTCTCTCTTGAGCCTGACCACGTTCGCTGATCGTCTTAGTGTTAGGACACTTCTAATCGATGTTCCACCCCTTGATGTATATATACTAGTAGAGGCACTTCCACTACCATAGAAAAGAACTTTAGTGATGGGTAATAACCATAATTACTGACGGGCAAGTCTCTCGTCACTCTTATCGTGTCAGTAATGTGACATCAATAGTGACGGGTAAACACCTATCACTAAAGTTCAACCTTACTCCTATCGGCTCATCTATTACGGCTCTTTGTAGATGGTTAACATTTGTCACCCATCATTAATGTGTTCTTCAGTGACGGGTGACTATTTACACCCATCACTAATAGGTTCTTGAGTGACGGGTAATAGTTACCATCTGTCACTAATATTACGGTCATTTTAAAAAAATAATAGTTTGTAGGTTGCATCCCGAATCAAAGCCAATATTTGGTAGCCAACATATCCAACATTCTAAAGCACATCATAGAGAATTTATCACGAAACACATATAATTCATCACAAGAAATTGGTCAAAACATGTAGTTAGATAGCACCATCCATCTATTGCTTTATTCACCGCAATTGGGACTGCCTCAGACCCTAATGCTGCAACCTGAATCTTGGTGGTCTGGTGGTGTAGGTGAGATGTGATATACTTTTCACAGTACTGCCTTGAAAAGTACTATAAAATAAAATTTAAACAAAGCTAGTTAGAGAAGGCTATCTATATAGATGATCTAGTTAACCAACAACATGTGTAAATAACTTACCACCGAATTCTTGTTGATGATCACATTATTTATTGTGCAAACATATAGCCGACTCTCGGAGGATAAACCTACCGAGATGTCTTGCATGGGAGCCTTCCTTACTAGAGTTACATTTGTTGGATTGCCAAAATAACAGATGTGCTTCAATTTGTCCATTTGGTCGGTGTCGACCTTCCTGGCTATCCGCTTCCTCTTCCTGTCTGCAGCATTGCAAGCACCCTCCTCTGACATTATAATGAAATCGTAATAAGCACATAAACAAAATATGCATGTGTCGTAAGTAATGTCAATTCTATGTATACCACTATCGTCATTGTCCTCCACTTTGATGGTCGTTGGGTCTTCTCATCACTAAAGTTAGTATAAATTTTGGCCATAATTGTCAATGGAGTCTTTCTCATTGTTATTACAAAATAGTCCCCTTGTGTTAGACCACCTCTTCTACTAAATTTAGGCCACCTTTTGTGGAGGCATATTTTGTCACCGCCTCCATAGCTCACAACCTCAACCTCAGTTGTGCACCCATCTCTTGTTATTATTTAGAGTGTATCGACAGCACGAATGTTATCGATATCACAAAATCTTTTGATAAATACTATAATAGTAAGGTAATGTCACTTTAGTTTGTTAACACATTAAACAATATATGCAATGTATGTACAATTTATAAACCTAGTGATGCCCGTCGTTGACTAGATGATTGATCTTTATTAAGCAACTATCAGAAACATAGGTTGGTATATGTAGATTGCTTGGAATGCTTTCCATATCCCTAATTCACAAATTCAATAAGAAAATTTCGGATAAATTATTTTATAAACTGAAATATGTATTGCAACATTTTCACTAATTTCCCACATATCCACATCTCAACATATAGGAGGAAGAGGATAACCTTACGAGGATGATGATGCAACCAAGGTACGGTGGTGCATAGGGCACAGGCGACAGAGTGGTGAGGAGCATGACGAAGGTGATGGTGCAGTGGGAGTCTAGGGTTAGGGCCAAGCAGAATGAAAGCGTGACGATTCACTTCGGGGCATTTGCCTATTTATATGAGGGAATCATTAGTGATGGGTGATTAACTAATGTACATCTTACTGACGCTCTTTAGTGACGAGTGGAAATATGACTCTTCACTATAGGGGGATCTTTAGTGATGGGTTATACCATGACCCGTCACTAATGAGGGTGCCCCTTCTTTAGTGACAGGTTCTAGAGCGACCCATCACTAATAATGCAGTATTACTGACACGTGTGAAATAGCCTATCACTAAAATTGTATTGCTGATATGCGTCATTTACGTGTCACTAAAGTTGTGTCACTAAATATTGTTTCCGTGGTAGTGTTCTACACTACATCGCTCATTGGCATCGGCACTACTAATAGGATTAGCATTATTATCGGCTCATAGGAGATTGGACTATGAGTCCTCAATCGGATCATCTATCTCTTAACCACGCTGATCGGCTCTCAACATCATTGATGCATGTGTGTTGGATCACTTGGCTTCTCCAACATATCTTCCGTTACTTTGCACGTCAAGTGGTAATGATCTACAATCCCTCTCTAACAAGATTTCCTAGTGTGGGTGGTAAAAAATTTTATTTTCAACTAGAATAGACTCCATGTTCCCCATTAGTGATGCCATTTAGAGTTGGTGCCATGTGGATCAGAGGCCACACATCCAACTACTATGTGTGTCATTAGACCCACATAAGGTTGACGTGGTCCCGCTCAAGCCAGCTAGCTAGATCCATTCCTTCTTGTATCTTGGCCTCCCCTTACTACCGTTGTTTTGTTAGATAGCTACATCATTTGGCATGCATCACCGTGATAATACTGCGTATGAATTTACATGGCAAGTTTTTGTGATATTCCCTGTAGACAACATGAGGATGTTATATATGGCATACTATGTTTATGAAATACAGACAGTCCTGTTCTTTAAAATAGACATTGTCATTATTGATCAATGAGTTTGTGACTTATTCATGTGACTCCTAAATGTCGAATGTTGATATTTCTAAATAATCCCTAATCATATGTCTAAGACACTATTAAGATTTGATGTGTTATCAGTTGGTTCCAACTAATGTTTATGCAAAGTCCTTAGACATAATATCATTATGGTTCCCAACGTACATATTAGCTTACTTTAAGTTTAATATATGCTACTCTGTAACTGGGTAGTTATAAAAGTAGTCTTTAGGTTTGCTATGAAATATGTATTGTGATGTCACTATCATATAAATAGTCTTTAGTGATGGGTCATAACACACAGTAGTGACAGACATGTCCCTCATCACTCTTATCGTGTCAGTAAAGCCCTATCATTAATGACGGGTAAATATCCATCACTAAAGGGTTTCTCTAGTTCCCCTTCGTGTCCGGCATGCCCCCTTTTAGTGATGGGTAACCAATGTTACCCGTCACTAAAGGTCATATTTAGTGATGGGGAGTACTTTACACTCGTCACTATTGTGTTCTTTAGGGACGGGTCACCAATGTCACCTGTCACTAATGTTATGGTTATATTTTAAAAAATAATTATTTTTAGTTTGTATCCTAAAAATGTCATATTAAGTGACGGGGAGTACTTTACACCCGTCACTAATGTGCTCGTTACTGACGAGTGATTATTATCATTCATCACTACTAATATGGTCATTTTCAAAAAAAATAGGCTGCATCCTGAATCACAGACAGGATTTGGAAGTCAACATATGCAACATCTAAAGCACATCACAGACAATTCATCATAAATGATTCATTACCAAATTAGTATCACATATATTAACTTCTGACTCGTTATCTCGAAGAAAATGGCTAAAATAAAGAGCGACACAAGACGGTTTCATGACTTTTGAATATCTAATAGCTAACCTATAGCGATATTGAGAGCTTGGATAGTATCCTGTCACTATCCAAGCTTCCATCACCACCACCATGGACAACTTGAACAGAAGCCCAAAGGGTAGTAGCAGGAGCATCATCGACCATAGGTAGTAGGAGCACAAAATGGCCAGTAGGAGCACCACCATGAATGGTCATGCCAACTTTGAGTGCGTTATCTCAATGAAATTGGCTAAGACCATCAATTATGTTGGAAAAATTGGCTAAAAGAAGTAGGTCAGTTTACCCTATAAAAATAAAATGAAAACAAAGTTAACAACGATGGACGGTGCATTCGTACGGGGAAGAGGAGGAAGATGACGACTTTAGGATGAGGACGAGGAGGATGCAACCAAGGTGGCGGTGAGTAGGACGGCCACGCGCATCGACAGTACATATGGCCAAGAGCGGCAAAGAGCACGATGAAGGCAACGACGGCGATGGGAGTTAGGGTTAGGGTTGCGCAAAATGAAAGCCTGGCGATTCACTTCGGTTACTCACCTATTTATAAGCAGGAGGAGTCATCAGTGACGGGTGATAATTACCATCCGTCACTAATGATGTAGGGGCCTTTAGTGATGGGCATAGCTAAAACTCGTCACTAATGATGTAGGGGAGTCACGAGTATAAATCAACCTTTAGTGATGGGTACCATTATTACTCGTCACTAAACGATCCTTTAGTGACGGTTGATTATTATTACCCGTCACTAATACTTTGGTCATTTTGAAAAAAAATAATAGTTTTTAGGCTGCAATCTGAATCAAAGTCAGGATTTGGCAGCCAACATATCCAACATTCCAAAACACATCACAGACAATTTTTAGGTTGTAACCTGAATTAAAGTCAGGATTGATTTGGCAGCCAATATATCACAGACAATTTATCACGGAATATAGATAATTCATCACAAAAGATTTATAACCTAATATTACATCATACCACATGTTTACAGTACATACATCACAATCTCAATGCCATTAGTAACAATGTTGAAATGGAAGGAACACACTGTGCCAACTTCTAACGAGTTGTTGCTAAGAAAGTTCCCAAAATGTTTAGTTAGATAGCACTGTCCATTCGTCGCTTTATGCACCATAATTGGGACTACGTCAGACCCTTTTGCCACTTGAATCTCGGTGGTCTAGTGGTGTAGGTGAGGTGTGATATACTTCCTTGAAAAGTACTATAAAATAAAATTTAAACAAAGCTATTAGAGAAGGCTATTTGTATAGACCAACTACATGTGCAAATAACTTACCACCGACTTCTTGTTGATGATCGTGTTATTTATTGTGCAGACATATAATCGACTCTTGGAGGATAAACCTGGCGAGATGTCTTGTAGGAGAGTCTTCCTTGCTGGAGTTACATCTGTTGGATTGCCAAAATAACATATGTGCTTCAATTGGTCCATTTGGTCGGTGTCGACCTCCCTGGCTATACCCTTCCCCTTCCTGTCTGCAACATTGTTAGGACCCTCCCTTAAAATTATAAGAAACTATGATAAGAACATAAACAAAATATGTGCATGTGTAGTAATGTCACTTCTCTATGTATACCATTATCGTCGTTGTCCTCCACTTTGATGGCCATTGGAGTCTTTTCGTCACCAAAGTTAGTGTAGAATTTTGCCATAACAGTCAATGGGGCTTGTCCCATTGTTATTACCAAATAGTCCCCTTGTGTTAGGCCACCTCTTTGGCTAAATTCAGGTCACCCTTTGTGGAGGAATCGTACCGCCGCCCCCACAGATCACAACCTCAACCTTAGTGGTGCATCCATATCTTGTCATTATTTTGAGGGTCTTGCCAACACGAATGTTATTAACCTCACAAAATCTTTTTGATAAATACTACAACATTAACATATGTGCTTCAATTTGTTAACACAATAAACAGGACATGCAATGTACAAAAAACTATAACTAAACCTAGTGACACCCGCTATGAGGTAGATGATTGATCTTTATTAAGCAACTATCAGGAACATGGGTTGGTACTTGTAGATCGTTTGGAATCCTTGCCATATTCTAATTCACAAATTTCGGATAAATGATTTTATAAACTAAAATTTAATAGTAATTATGAATAAACTTATGAGAATGAGAATGCAACTGAGGTACAGAGGGCACGGGCGACGGAGCGACGAGGAGCATGACAAAGGTGATCGTGGCGGTGGGAGTATAGGGTTAGGGTTGCGCAAAATGAAACTGTGACGATTCACTTCGTGCTTTGCCTATTTAATAGTGGGAGTCATTAGTGACGGGTGATAAACTTCTTTAGTGACGGGTGGAAATATAACCCGTCATTATAGGGCCCTTCTTTAGTGATGGGTCATGGGGGTGCCCTTCTTTAGTGACGGGTCGTACCACGACCCGTCACTAATAAGGCAGCATTATTGATGCGTGTGAAACAACCCATCACTAAAAGTGTATTACTGACGCACGTCTTTTCCCGTCACTAAAAACCGTTTTTGTGGTAGTGTGTAAGTGATCAATATGGAAATTGCCCCTCCTAGTAAATAGGAGAGATATCTCTAGGCTCCTCGATGTAATGAATTATAGAAATGTATGGCCATGCCGAAGTGATTGAAGAGTAAATCATGACTTTGTAATTCAGTATGAGATTGAAATAGTGATTGAGCAAAGAAGAGGATGACACAAGTCTAACTTTGAGCTTAATCAGAATCGCAAGGCAAAGGTACTTGTACATGAAAACATTATATGTTCAATCGATATGATTTTTACGTATACTTAGGTTAATACGATTTACTAGTGGCTACTATATTAATAGGATAACCAAAAGAAGTTTCTGGATGTAACGAAGTATACGTGAACCTACAGGGTCGTACACTTAACTTTGAATAGGATTCAAATTTAGCTTAGTTTATAGAGAGATCTGAGTAGACTCCTATTGGGTCTAGAAAGGCGTTTGCGTCCTCGTAAGATGACCAAATTTTGATGAATCATTCACGCGGGTGTCACATAGCTTAGTTGCGAGAGATGAATGAGTACACGCGTGTGGAGATTTCATTCTCTCTTCATGCACACATCATAGTGAAGTGGTGACACTCAACTATATAAGTCGGTCTTCCTCCACCTACACTAGTAATATGTGACTAAAGGTTTATACTATCCTTACTACACGGATTTTTAAAAATTATTTGGAATTTATGAATATAGCATGAGCTGGCCATATATACCAACAGCAAATGCACCACAACAAGATCCTAAGACATGGAACAACACCAGAAGAGTAAAAGAAAAGGAAATTACTAACCATCGCCGCTTCAGATATGGAATGTACACACAAGTTGGATCTCCCTCGTTATTAGTCAGATACGCATGAAATGTCGCGTCGCATCGCCAACTTAAAAAAAAAGATCATGGGTGTGGAAAAATGCTTAACATTTATATCGTTGAACATGCTCCTACAGTGTAAAATTTCAGGGGTCCAATTTAATCCGGTATTTTTTTTTTAAGAAAGCCATATGGGACGAACCTTGATTAAAGGTTATGGATGTGTCGAGATGTGATACGATTATTTCTTATATAAGGTTCTAACGAGATTTGGTGACAGATAACTAACCTCTCTTTCGCATTTAATCTGGTAATCGCCTTTAGGTTCTGTTTGCTTAAGCTACCTCTTATTATTTATATCCAAATTTAAATTCCGTGACATAAATTTTGAACTGATTTAGGAGTTATTATTATTTTATTTTTAATCCTTGTTTTAAGACCAGAATGCAAGTATTAAATTTTTACTCTTAAATTAGTTTTCATTGAAATTTTACTTGTTTTCGGTTTATAATATGTGGCCAGAAAAGCGCATATGATCGATAAAACCCTTAATCTCTCTAACCATTGTAAGTTAATCAACAAAATGATAGAATAATATAATTGCTGCGCCACATCTTGTTTTATTGTTAACCAACGAAATGGTAAAATAGTAAAGCAACTTAAATCTAGCCAAATAGTATATGTTCGCTACGCAAATTCAAATGTAACCTACACTACAGGTACAACACTTTGCTGCGTGTCACAAACGCTCGACGAAGAAAAAAATACTCGGTGAAGGATTCGTCGAGTGTTGCACTTGGCAAATATATTTGCCAAGTGTTAAAGTTGGCACTCACCAAAAAAAGAGACAAAAGGAAGGATGAACACTTTACGGTCGGTTTGCCGAGTGCCAAAAGAAAGCACTCAGCAAAAAACTCACTGTAAAATAAAAAGAAAGGGCGCAAAAGAGTGTGGCACAGCCCGACGGGCGCAACGCGACGCGACGCCGGGCAGGACAGGGCGCGGCACGACACCGGGTGGGACGGGGCACAACCGATGCGAAGGGGTGTGGTGCGACGCCGGGAGGGGCAATGCCGGGCGCTAATGCGATGGGGCAGGGCGCGGTGCCGAAAGCAGTGACGCTGAGCGCCAACGCGACGGGGCGGGGCGCGGTGTCGGGAGAGGCGACGCGATGGTGGGGCGGGGCGTGGTGCCGGATAGGGCAGACGATGTGTGGCGACGAGTCTCGGGCAACGTGGTCAAGCACGAACATGGTGCTGCCATGGTGAGGCCCAGTGTCGGGGATGAGGCGCGATGCTGGCAATAGGGCCGGCAGTGTGGGGTAGTGGGAGAGGACGGATTGTGGGAAAGGTGTGAGAGGGAGAAGGAAACATGAGAGGGGAGTTTGAATTTAAAGAAGGGAGAGTGAAAAAGTACAGTAGTTTAAAAAAAGGTGTGTGTGCGAGGAAAAATGGTGGGGCACAAATTTTTGTGTTTGCCGACTGTCTTAAATTTGACACTTAGCAAACATTTTTTAAAAATTTTGTTAAATTTGTTTTTCATTATTTTCTTTTACAAAATTTATGAAACAGTAGTGTGTAATGCATAAAAATAGACTAAAACATGGATATGATTTTTTGGATAATTTATATTATTATTTTATGCACTTGCAATTTAAATTTGACACAATTTAATTTAAATCCTAGAAATATAATTAATAAATTAAAAATAGCTAACTAACCTAGAAAATACAAAAACATTTCATTGGAGAAGATACAATGTATTTTGATTGCATAAGAAGTTTCAAGTTCAAACCAAGATTTAACCATAAATTTTCTTTCAAACCCATCTCATTTCTTCTCTAAACCCTAATTCCTCTTAAAATCTTTGATTTCTAAACACTTTACGTGACAACTTTGTTTAAACATTTTAAATTTTTATCACATCATATGCATATCATATCATAACGCCATGACACATATAATATTTTTCAGACTTCAATTGATTTTTTTAGAATTAAAAACTATAAAGCTCCACATTGTCACGTTGTCGATCGAGTGTCGCAACCAATATTGTTCAAAATTTCTTTTAATTCAGTGGATAAAAACTAAAAACAGACTTAAAAACATGAATATAATTTTTCTATAACTTTTTGTTTATTGTTTCATACACTTGCAGTTCAAATTTGATCTATTTCGATTTAAATTCTAGAAATACACTTAATAAAATAAAATGGTAAACTACTCAGAAAAATACCAAATTTTTTAATAAGAAAATTTATATTGTATAAACAAATTAAAGTACATACAAATAAGTAACCATCGATTTTCTTTCAAACCTATCACATTCGTTCACTAAAATCTATTATCTCTTCCTCGGATAATCTCTTATTTCTTAACATTCTACATGATAAATTTCTCGAAATATTTTCAAATGTTTATAACAACATCTATGTATCATATCATAACATCATGATAAGCCTCATGTTTTTTAGATTTCATTTGATTTTTTAGAATTAAAAAACTATTAAGCTTCACATTGTCGGTCGAGTGTTATAACCTAGATTTTTCAAATTTTCTTTCAATTTAGTGGGTAATAACTCAAAATATACAAAGAAATGTGAAAATGATTTTTCTTAAAAATTTAGTTCATCATTTTAGGCACTTCTAGATCAAATTTCACCTATTTCAATTTAAATCTCAGAAACATACTTAATGAATTTAAAATAGCAAACTGAACTAAAAAATATAAATTTTTTACATGGGATAATATATGTTTTATTTTAAGTGTAGAAAATTTTTCAAACTAAAACAAATTGCAAACATCACGTTAGCTTGAAACAAGTTTTACGAAAAATAAAGACTCTTTTTAGTTTGCGGAGCAACAGTTTGGGGAGTGTTTTTTAAACAACGTACACTCGGCAAAGAATTACCTACGTAAGTTCATCTAGAATTCGGTTCATGTTGCATTTAAGAGTTTGGCACCGAGACCAAAAAAGACCAAAGAGAAAAAACTACTATATTTTACTATAAATATTATTTCACGTATATTTAAAGTAATATTCACTATGTGCACAATTAAATTTAAACAAAATTATATTGAAATATAATATTTTTGAATCGGTCACTTCAACCGTTAATTCAATCACGATTAAACCGATAACTGATTAAATATGAAGCGACCTGTTTAGTTACATGTACCTTTTGGACTAGTCCCAAGCGAGCCACATGCAACTGTTTAGTCGAGTTGGTAAACTCAAATTTTTTTTTCAATGGTGTCCATTAGTATCTATGTTTATCAAGTGTATTTTTATAAAACACTCGATAAATAATTTATTCACCAAATATTTAAAGTTTGTCGAGTGTTTTTAAAAAGTTTTTGATACTCAGCTAATTTAAATTTTCTAGCTATATAATCTTTATGGATCACTTAAAAGCTTAGGTTTATTTAATTGCTGACGCCATACTAGTTCAACGAAGGAATCAATCACTAATAAATGTTAAAAAGGACATATTTAATGGCCCCTCGTCCATCGGAGCCATCTGTGAAGCAAACATCTCGGAACCTTTCCTGAGAGTGTACTCTCCACAGAAAAAATATGAAAAATGCTTCAACTAGAATGTCCACAGTGCAAAATATCCGACAGTATTTTAATACTTCAGTAAAAAATTTCATCACTTGATCAAAACTAATTAAAACAAATATAATATTCGATAATATTGTTTACAACGTCGAGAAATCCTTGCTTGCAACAACAAAAAATATTAGCGTTACATACAGTGATTTCTTAGTGTTACAAACATCATCATTTAATAATGTTACCCATCTGTTCGAAATATTTCTGATCAATTAATTAAACATTAAAACCTCGGCCGGTTTTTTTGTGTTGTTTAAGATGTTCGGACCGTAGTTATGTCCAAAAAATATTGGAAAATATCCCTCTGGCTGGTGTTACATAGGATGAAGTATATATATATATATATATATGTGTGTGTGTGTTCATTTACGGTACCATATTATCTCTTATGAAGGCAATAGTTAAAATTAATTTGGACCGTTGATTAAATATATTTAAAATAATTAATTAAAAAGAAAATAGGCTAACTATCTTAATTATGGAAAGCAATATGTATACATGTTGTCGTCCATACAAAAAGTTTGTTAATTATTTCGTTTTTTGTAGTGCATACAACAATTAATATGCTAGCATGGAAAAAAAGAAAGAAATTAATTATTGCAAGTATGTCGGTCCACGCATATTAAAGGAATGTTATATAAGCTATTATTTATAGGAGGTAATATATTACCAAAATTTGAATTATTGAATCATATAGATTGAACGATCCACAAAATTTATGAGCACCATAAAATTAAGTTAAGCTTGATATAACTAAGGCTTTTGATTCTATCGATTGGCCTTATTTTATTGAAGTCCTTCATTATAGAGGATTCGCCAATAAATGGATTGAATGGATCACTTGATTTTGTTCTCCGCCTCATCATTGATCCTTCTAAATGGTATTCCGGGCAATGCCTTCAATCATGTCAAAGGGGTCCAACAAGGAGATCCCCTGTCTCTTCTCCTTTTCCTACTAGCAATCGACCCTCTACAATAATTTATTAAAGTTGATGAAACTAAAAATCTTCTATTGCCTCTTGGTTGTCTGAGGTTCAAGTTGAGAGTTTTTTCTATGCTGATGACCCGTGGGTTTCTTGTTAAACAGTAACAACTCCAAACTTTAAGCCAGGAAGGAGATCCTACTAAAGATCTTGTGCCATTCTTGCAAGTCTTTCCTGCCACCCCACCTATTTTCCCTTGCACCTACCTTGGTCTACTCCTTTATTATAGGAAGATCTCTAAACTCTCTTTTTCACCCCTTATAGACAAGATGAGGATCAAGTTGGCCTCCTGGAAAACAAACTTTCTCTCTAAAGCCGGGCGATAAATGCTTATCCGTTAAACTCTCTGTGCTATTCTAATTTTTCATTTATTAGTCTTTCAAGAAAACAAATGGCTAATTAAAAAACTTGATATAATGAGGAGGGTTTTCCTGTGGAAAAAAGACAATTATGCAAGCTCTATAGGGGGCATGCTTTTGTTAATTGGCAAACCCCTTGCTGGACCAAGACACTTGGTGGACTAGGAATCTTAAATCTTTAGCTATTGAGTCCCGCTCTCTGCTTTCGTTGGTTGTGGTTCAGTTGGGTCGATAACGATCGACCTTGGTTACATCTTGCTTCCCCGTGCAACAAATATCACTTAGAGCTTTTCAGGGCATCAACAAAAAATTTCGTGGGCAATGGGGCTAAAACAAGCTTCTGGCACGACCACTAGTTGGACTCCTCGGCATCAAGGCTTCTTGTACTAGACATGTTCAACATTAGCTTAAGGAAAAACTCCTCTGTCCAACAAGCCCTCCAGAATGACACTTGGATAAAATGGCTCACGCATCTCCAGTCTGACATTCAGTTAGAACAATTCATCCAGCTGAGAGCATCCTCCATTGCTGTGACCTCCTTAAGAGGGGTTAGCCGTGTGTTTTTGTTAGAAAAATGTGCAATATTTTAATTCCAATTTTTATTTGGAGGAAAAACTCATAGATGACCAATGATGCATAAACAAATACTAGCAGACATTTGATGTACTTCAAAAACCACATGCTGTCAATAAACATATGAACTACTTACTTGATCAACGAAGTAGCGGAAGACAACACGTAGAGAAAGTAGTTGCGTCGAGGTTCACACGAGCGGTCGCGCACAAGCGCTGCTCAGAAACCTGATTGCCACCGCATGCAGGTGTTCTCTGCGGCAATGGTTCGGAGATCCCGCTCTTCTTCCAATCCGGTGCACGCCAGAAAGAAAGTCGATGAAGTCTAAGCAGCGCAATCGACTCAAGGCAGTGGAGCAGAGAATAAGAACGAGAGAATGGGGATCAAAAAGCACTCATCAGATTGGACGTCTCCAATCTTTTATAGACAACCATCCATGCTAGAATAAAGTTACAGAATTATTACTAGTAACTGCCAAATTCATATCACATAAATCTGGCCACAAATACTAGTAACGGAAGTTTTAAATCAGGAATTCAAAACGACCAGTAACTGAAATGTTTATTTTGGCGTTTAATGGCTATTCAAATTACGGTTTTAATCACATTAAACCAATGCATTCAGTACAGATAATGTATACATGAAAGTCCAAAAAGTTTCGAATTGACTTGGTGTTATTTTTCTACTACGCACGCTGTCGCCCGTCGCAAGTGGATTTAGCCAATTCCTCATGCATTTTCTCTATTTAATAAATAGAGATAACTCCACCTTATAAGTGAGTCTCCATCCCACTAAATAAGCAGTATGGGACTAATCATGTACACATGTTTTGGAATTAAATAATTGGGCCACCTCATGGGCCAATTTTCAACAGTTTTAACTTGTTGTTTTTGTCGAGTACATCTCGAGACTTCTAACCATTTGGCTAGGCATTGGCCCTTCACTCAGGAGGTTTGGTCAATGTGCTTTGCCATTTTCAAATCGTAGGCCTTCATATGGTATCAGTTGACCAATTCCTTGATCAATGGTGGTATCATGCTTTACACCTCATTCTAAAGCAAGATCGAACAAGTTTCAGTGCCTCCTGATCAACACTTGGTGGAACATATGGAAGGAGTTCAATCGGCGGATTTTCTATGGCAGTATAGAATCCATTGTGAATATTGTTCTTCTTATAAACAAAAATTCTCTATGATCTCTAAATTGTTGTAACTCAATCTATATCCCTCTAAGGGCTTGTTCGGTTAATCCCCTTAGAGAAAGGGATTGAAGGGGATTTATACTACAATAATTTCCTCAATTTTTTTCCAATCCCCTTTAATCCCCTCATAACTGAACATACCCTAAATGTTTTTCTCTCCACAAACCTCTAAAATTTGTACCAATTTTTTATCAATTTTTGCCTTGCCTTCTTAATACAAGCAAATGATTCTCTTGCTTCCTTTTCAAAAAAAAAAAATTCTCCGCACACGTGTGTGCGAGCATGAATCGAATCAATTTTGTGATTCGCGGCAATAATTTAAGATGCTACATTCGAACAACAGGTAGTTGCCGAGATCAGAACGAGTTCTCCAGGAAAAGCGCGACTCCCCATTTCGTGGGCATCTCTCCATTCTGTCGAGATCGAGCGAGCCTTTTCTGTTTCGACGGTGGTATACTTTGGTAAAAGTGGGTGACACAGCTTTCAGTTCACATCGATAGAGCAGCTGCCAAAGCATCCGAATAATTGCGTGATTCTTACTCGTGGTCGTCCCGAGAACGGCGGCAGAAACTAAAACCGATATATTGATGCATAATGCAGCACGGCCGGCCATCGCATTCAAGACAGGCACGACAGATTCTGAGATATCCATTGGCAGAGAACATGGAAAGCCAAGAACTTATACATTTGCTCACGCCGAAATAACTAAAATCAAGTGCATTGATGACAATACGTTCTGGCTAAGTTTTAGCGGCAAGCGCATGTTCGAATCACAGTGTCAAGATTGCGTTCAAAGTGATGGATCAGATCAATCCATGGGAGTATGGGACTCGACTAGATAATACAACTAGCTAGTTAATACAGGTCTGACTCCTTGTGCGTCTGGATGACGCAGTCGGCGGTTGGGTAGGCGACGCAGGTGAGCACGTAGCCGGCGCCGACCTGGGTGTCGTCGAGGAACGACTGGTCCGACTGGTCAACAGCGCCCTCGACGACCTTGCCGGCGCAGGTGGAGCACGCGCCGGCGCGGCACGAGTAGGGGAGGTCTATGCCGGCTTCCTCCGCCGCGTCAAGGATGTAGGTGTCCTCCTGCACGTCGATCACGCTCTCCTGCCCCTCAGGGCCGATGAGCTTCACCTTGTAGACGGCTGAGGCGGCGGCGCGGAAGTCGTTGGGCGCTCTGACGACCACGCCGGCGGCCGGCAGTGTGGGCATGCTTCTTGACCAGCTCAGGTGCAGCGGCCGTCTCATGCTGTCGTTCAGTGAACGCGGCAGGCGCAGGCTGTTGTGTGGCTTGGCACTGAAGTTGCAGAGCATTGGTGTTGTGAGCGTAGTTGTTGCCATCTCTGGATGTTTGGGACCTGAAAAAATGGTTATCATAAACAAATTAAGATGAGATCTTGGCATGATGTATACTTGCATTCAGTAATCCGGCATATCAAACGGTCGGATAAGTAATTTTCTAATGCCCAGAATGTACACTGTACAGTCGGCCAAAAGTAAGAGACCTGAATTTTCATGTTCCTAAGTAGGGATATTTTTGCCTCTCAAAGAGCAAAAGTTTCATGTTTTAGTTAGAAGAACAAAAATGCCAAATTTGGTTACCAGACACTAGTAAAACTTGACCTCGCTAAAAACCACAGATTTCTAGTGTCACAATGCTTAAAAAGGTATTAACATAATGAATCAGTAATAGCTATCTCAAAGTTATGAGTTGTGATGTCGAACTTGACAAATTGGAATGTTGACTGAATCAGTTATAGGATGACACGATGTACCCAAGCTACAAATTATTATTTCTGGCAATTGGCAAAAGAGTACTTCTGAAAGCAAGGACTACATAAAGAACACACTAAATACTCACCATTGGCAGTTAGTTCTAACAATCTTAGCAGATAATACACAAGAGAAATTGCTTTTGAAGAGGTAATGTTGCCATATCTAACGAAGTCATATAAACTCTTCTCATGGACCCTTTATCATTAGTTCATTACTAAAACCAGATAGAAGATTAAAAGCCAGAAAAAAAAATGATGGATATGAGAAGCTGGATGATCTGTGGCCAAGAATAAATAATCTCAAGCTTTTACAGTTGTTTTTCTCTATCTGATAACATAGCTCTTTTCGAGTAATCCGGTTATCCGAAACCTTAGTTGGGGAAAATTTTCTAAAATCTCTTTGAAGTACTGCCATTCTGCCAATAAGAATGAATATGAGAAGTTAATTTGAAACTTTTACACTACTTGTATTTGCAGCATTTCTCTTAAATTCCTATGTATAAATATGTATAATGAAAACATGTGAGCCATAAGGTCTGGATAACCAACTAAGGGAATGCAGTGCCAGCCATGAAAAAAGCTAAGAGATTACCAGTGGAACATGGTTCCTCTAAAGTCCGAACAATTTGATATCTATCTATTGCATTATTAACATAGAACAAAAAGGAGCAATCATGTTCGTTTTTAGAAATTACCATGTTAATAAGAGAAAAAAAGAAAAATATAAGTCGTCTGATAATGGCGGGTTCAGACTATAACAGTGCAGATTTATTGGTATAGTGGTATATAAAATACAATTGTATTTATATAAACTGACATCATAGTTATATATTAAATCCAATAGTGATTTTACGGTCCTTGAGAATGTATGGTATTTCTTAATACCTAATATGTTAGGCTCACCTCACCTAGCCGGTCAGGACCTTGGATTTGATACCATGTTAGGCTCACCCCACCTAGCCAACCCAACCATAAAACCTAGGCATTATAATGGGAAAGATGGGGGCTTTTATCCATAGTCCAACATAATATACCAATACAAAATTAATACTAAAAATTATGATACTTCTTGGTACCGGACCGCTAGTTGTTAAGTGAACCCCTAAACGATCACTGCCATCAGCAAGTTCGACCTAACTGGTCGGCAAGTGCCCAGGTTCTATCTTGAGATGTACAGAATGTTTAACAGATGATTACATGACTAGCGAATGAAACAATTTTACAAGGAGGAGCAATTCAGGACAACAGAACAGGTATAATGCAGTACCCCCCCCCCCCCCCCCAAAAAAAAAAAAAAAAAGCTGCATGGACTGTAAAATATTCAGATTTGGACACCAACAGATTACAGAATCCTGAACCAGGAGGCTGGAGCTAATGAAGGGCGCCACTTGTATCCATCATACAGCAATCGAAAGAAATCACCGATACCTAATGTCGGCTGCAGATGCAAGGCTAAACCTACAAGCTCGACCCAACTGATCGTCCAAATGCTTAACTCAAGATTACGAATGTTCAACAGATGTCATGACCAGAGAATGAAGTGATGTTATAATGGCATAAAGAGACAACTTAGGATAATTAAGAACTGCATTGAAATAATCCCCCTCTAGGACACTAGAATATTTGGACGCCTAATTAAATGTACCTTGCCCATGGACCAAATCAAAGCCTCTTGTACTCAACGCTGCGAGCAGACCATACATCGGAAAGAGAAAAGAAGCAGAGCCGATGCTATCCAAGCTGAACTTGCAATGTCTAAGCAGAACACAACCGAGACTAACACTACCTCTAGAAGCACAAAGCACACGACGGAATCAATTAACAGTACCAAATGCTGCGGGAGATCGTTCTCACGTCAACCACGGCCGCAGCAGTTATCACCCCGGAGCAAAGAGAGGAGCTGACCTTGCCGTAAGCAGCAGCAGACAGCCTAGGCGCCGAGGCGGCGACGTCGAGGAGAGCGGGAGCGGGAGCGGGAGCGGTCGCGGCTTCACCACGGGTGGCTATGTTTCGGATTAGAGAGAGAGACTGTACTCGCCGTCACAGCGATGCAGCCTTCGGTTTTTAAACGTGACAGCCACGGCCACGTGGAGGCAGGCGAGCGAGCAGGCCAGCCTGTGGGCGCCGGTGGCGTGGCCCGTTGGATCGAGGGGGGAAAAGGTGGTCTGACACCACCGCGGCAGCAATATGGGTCCCTCGGGCGGTTGGGCGACGGGCAAGCGGCCATCCGGCAGGAGCATCTCGCGGCATCGACGAATGCCGCCGAGGAGGGACCAGCCGTGGATATGGCGGTATACGAATGCCCTTCGCTTTATACGGGGCAGCACGCTGCACATCCGCCAAAGTTGCTGTTGAATTTTGAATCGTGCCATCTACCCCTCGGTTATTAGAAGGTAACAAGCTTTTTGAAATTAAGTAACACACTGCACACTCCTAACAACGACAATGTCCTATTTTTTGAAATTTCTAATAACAACAAAAAATATGGATTACCTCGCAATTATCAAGAGAAAGAAAAGTCTAAATATGATGAGTTTGTCACACCTATTTGCACACCCATAATGTTTAGCTTTCGTATACAATCCAACAAATAATCAAAACATATAAATATACATTGAGAAACAAACTCACGGTGACATGTAACAATCACATCTATCACTCAATGAAGTCTCTGATGCTCGATCAAAACACAAACTTTAATATAATAGATTAGAAATGGCACCTAACAATAAGATCCAATCGTTCCTTTGGTACATTGTACTTAGTGGTATACCTTACTTTTTGTAATCTCCATATTGTTTAATACATATAAACATGGTGTATGGTTCTTATCTGATTAGGAACCCAAACATGTTTAACCTCTTGCACATAGGAATTACACTTATTTTTATAGTCAGAACCTTTTGCCGATGGGGTTTTGAGATCAATACCACCTCGACTTGAGAGCCAAATCAGTGGCCTCTTTCTCCTCCAACAATACGAATATTTAATGCTCATGATATCAAAAATAACCAAAGTAACCATCCAAAGAAATTTGCATACATATAATGATTGCATACATATTCATACGGTACATTACCCTGTAACTCCAATATAACTTTAGGACTAGTGTCGACTTAGTTGGTTGAGTAAAGGGATACATTCGTACTTCGCCATTAGCATTTTATCTACAAATATTGACCCCCATGTGGCGGTAAAAAGGACAACAAATACTGGAAAGCGGTCTTTGTAATCTTGATATGGTTAAATACTCATACACACAAAACATAAGTCTATTATCTATTTAAATCTCTGAACTTGTATAAATCTCTAATGTTATTGTCCTATTACACCTAATAATAATAATCTTGTAGATTATTACTCGTAAATATATTTATTTGTGGTGGTGCCTCTAATTTTATTGCGCCAAAATTGCCGGAAAGTAGCAAAATAAAAATTACACTATCAACACAATTTAATTTTGAAAGGTTACAACAATAACTAAAATATGTGAAACCACCTCCTTCCTCCACCCTCACCCAATTGACTTTTAAAAAAACTTCAAAACCCCCCCAAAAATCAACTTTCCAAACATTACAAATGGGACTTTAAAAAACCCAAAAAATGAAATTTCCAAACATAACCAAATGGGATAGGTTTAATGCATATGTTAACCTCATTCACGTGCCCCTCGACCTTATCATGAAGGTAAAAAAGAGGTCAATAGAAAAAAACATATTATTGGTAACTAACTTTCTCAAATTATTTGTTGAGTTGTAAAATTTAGATTTCTGTTGCTGTTAATACTTACTCAACTATTGAACTTGCTACTTGCCTTTATAGAGTTTGATTGTCTCAATCATAAAATTGGTTGGTGTATCTGCCCGATGAATTTTTTTTACTAGTCGACTAGACATACTTCAAAATAATTGCTCACTTTATTTATAATTTAAACTTTGTTCTAAATATAGCAACATAGGACTAGTAAAAGATTACTTTTACCTCTAAAGTACACTAGGCAACGAGGCGCCCGAACAATTTACATGTGAAAGACAGTAAGCTCCGAAGCTAAAGTTTAAATTAAATTTAATTGTAGAAATTGACTGCAATTACATATATGTTTTAGGCCTCTTATGGTTTATTCCTTGGTTTGCCTCCTCTATAATCTATATAAGGGAAAATGATCTACATTGCATAATATATATCAGTCATTATAATAAACAACCAGCCAATGGTGTTAAACGGTTTATTCTCATCTCAAGCAACACCTTCAGCACCAGAACGCCTGCTTATGTGTGCCAACATAATATACAAATCCAGGTCTACAACCGCAATGAAGACTTGCAATTTTACTCCTATCAACTTCAAACTCGATCACTTGGATGAAATCGTCGTGCAATGTATTTCCTTCTTTCTCCAAAGTTGAGGGAAAAGTAAACCAAATCTCAAAATCAGATAACTACTAATAGAAACATGGCTTGAGTACATAGCGAAGAAAAAATAAAATATTTAACATCATTGGCTAACTGTATCCAAAGCATATACTCCCTCTAGGGAGATTAGTCCCTCAGTACTAAAAACATCGTATATTAATGACCGACTAGGGTAGTTTACATTGAAATTGCGCCCAAGTGTTACCTCAACAACTCAAGCAATAGTAAACCAGTGTACCTCCGCAACTTAAGTAATAGCATATCAACTCTATGCACACTCCATGCATCTCAAATCGTTCGAAAAAATCAAAAGGTTTGTACATAGAATATAACCGTTTATGAATGACAAGGGAAAGATAAAGCCACTCAATTATTGGAAACTTATCATGCCATGTTAGATTTAATTCATGGTAGAGAAGAACAGAGAAGCAGACTGATTTCTTTTTTGATTTGGATTATCTCTTCCTACTAAAAATAAAGTGTAATAATTTGAGTAAACTGAAGCGGTTAACATAATGAGTAAACCAGAAAAAAGTTATTAACTGCATATGATAAATTGATAAAATACCATGGAAAAACAAGCATTAATAGCCTCATTCGTTGAATAATCTGATAGCCGGATTTTTTAAAAGAAGCATGACACCAATAGTGGTAACTTGGTTTTAACACAGCATAGTTTGGTTTGATGCCAAGCACTTGGTAATATCTGTTACATCTTATAGGAAAATTTCACGGTTGAGGGATAGCTTCCTCTTGTTATTCTCTATGACACTTGATACATCAATCTCAGGTCCAGTGACCATAGATGTAGCGTTCACATCTGGTGTCCATAACTAATAAGAAACAATAAAATTACATTGAGAACGATTGCATAACTCCACACGTTGACCTACAGAATAGAAGTTCATAAAATATTAAACCGAATCAACAATCAAAATCTTTGATTGCTAGCCACATAGAAAAATAACTACAACTTATTCGCTTACCGAGCAAAATCTCTTTTACAAGTTGGAACAAAGTCTTCTAGTGTTATTCATATAAGTTTTCCCCCATGGTTACAGCTTAACAAAGTATGATAAAGGAAGACAAATCATTGGGAACTTTTTACGTTTGACGGATAACTAAAGGGGATTGTTAACACAGTAATTTAGACTTATAAAAGTAGCACAATATGGCATTCAGATTGCAAAACCAAAGGTCTAAAAATCTCTAAAATCAATGTATAGTACATTATAGTGTTGACATGTTGAGGAGAATTAGAGTTCAAGTGTGCTAACTACTGAAGCAAATATGGTAAAAGAATAAACAAATTAGTAAAATCAGTCCAACCATACTTAGTTCAGAAACAAACTCTAGCATCATCTGATCATCATATCATAAGTGAGTCATTCGAATTCCATACAATGGCATTGACACAACTTATGTGACCCTGTTATATAACACATAGAAACCTAAAAAGGTTGTATATGTAAAAAAGCAAGAAAGAAGTTATCAATTTTAGTGTTATTTTGAACAACAATATAATTTCCAATACAGAAATAATGTATTTCCATGTCCTTGTAAGGAAATGAGGAAATCAATACATTTGGCATGAAAAATAACAAGAAAAATATACTCACATACCTCCATTTCTTTTTCCAAAGCAAGCCTTTGTAATAGATATTAGAGAAGAATGGAATTGCACTCTCTTATCAATGTCCTGAAAAGGAAGGAATCACTATTTGCATCTAAACATCTTTGCTACACACCTACAACACATATGGTGATAACTCGATACATACATCAGAGATTGCCAGACCAAAGAAGAAACATTATGATGAAAAAATGGTAAAGTGCTACAAGTTCGATTGAAGTACTAAAACTATCTCCATCATTGAGAAGGTATTATTAAGGTTGTTTCCTTTTAACCTTTAACTAATGTTTCCCCAACTTGAATCATCTTCAAGTGTTGTTCCGTACTGGCAGGTCACTCACCTTAGAACCTCGTGTGTCGTAAATATTCAACCAAGGCAGAAAAAAGCAACAACATATGTGGCAGATTACAAGAAGTTAAGCTACTAGTAACACTAGAGCCTTCCTCTAACGCTACCGGATTCGTGCAACATGCTATGGAAACAACATAAGGCTGAAACATCCACTAATGATGGATATTACCATTTACCATCACGTCCATAAACCCATGAAAATCTCAAAAAGATAGAGGAACATACCTCGAAAAATGTGAACCCAACTCTAGCTCATGCTAGGCGACCATAAACCGCCTTGCCACGTGCTCCTGCTGGAGCGATTCATTCCCATGCAAACCCTTCCACGCATGACGACATAGAGCCCCGATGAATCATCCAATTCGCGCCACCCCCAAAAGCTACCAACAAATGCAACAAAGCCTATGACATGATAAGAACAGATGCCCTAATCCATTGCGAGGGGTCTTATGGTGGTGCCGCGGAGGCTTCGGGCTTCAAGGAGATCGGTGGAGGTGCTGTCCGAGAAGCGTCACCGCACCTTCTCCACCGCATCCACCTCTGGAGGGGATCGAGGCAATAGGCGAGAGAAGAAGGTGCGTCACGTGCTGCCTTCAGCCCATCTCCGATGAAGGGGAGAGGATGAAAGTGAGAAACCAAGTTGAAAAGTGCCTTGGTTTCAAGTTTGTGATGAGTGATTGACAAGTTCTCTTATGGAAGAAGGGGTTCCTCCGAAGGGGTTCGGAGGTGTTTTACCGAAGGGCTCGATACTTTGGGCGGTACACCAGAGTGTGTACTGAAGGTTGTTTACCGGAGAGGTCTTCGGGGTACTAGAAACACTTGTCTGTTTGTTAGTGGTGTGCAGGTGACTTCGAAGGAGACGGACAGTTTCACAGCAAGTGAACCTAGGTCAAGCGGGAGGCTCGATGCCAGGAGAGCGGGGAGCTCGGTCACGAAGGCTGCGTGGGGTCGAGGTCGGTCCTCGGGTCAAGGTGCGCCAGGCGAAGGCAGAAAGTGCAGAGGGTGGCTTCGTCTGAAGGTACCCCGAGGCAAAGTCCTCGGAGACGAGGCACTTCGAAGGGTGACTCCGAAGGAGTGACTTTGAAGGACGACGGATGAAGTCCTCAAGAAAGAGGCAAGGTTCCCAAGTGTGCTCCGGTCAGAAATACTTGGAAGGACACCTGACGAAGGTCTTAGAAGTCAAGGTGCATCGAAGGCATGGTCCGGATAATGGTCTTCGTGGAGTGTGCTCGGGGCTAAAACACTGCGAAGGGGTGCTTATGGATATGCTTCATGCGGAGGCCTTGGAAAAGTGGCGAAGGTACTCTGAAGGTGGGGCTTCGGAGTGTGGATGACTTGAGGTACTTCGGCCATGCATGGCTTCGGTACATGGACTGACAGAGTTTGAGCTGGGAGTAGCTGCGGAGCCGTGGTGGTCCACTTCAGATGTGATGGGGCGAAGACTCAAAGGCTTTGACGGCTTCAGATCAAAACCGTCAATGTATTGAAGACTGACTTCGGTGAAGCGAAGGCCTCCAGGTTCGAAGCATGTCACCAAAGCCTCTGCACACTCCGTGTGCGAAGGGGGCTCCAGAAGATTCCGCTTTGCAAAAGCTGATCGTGTCTATTCTACAAAAGTCAATGATATCTCCTCTACGAAGCTGACAAAAGGGGCTTCCAATAAAGTAGACTACCATCTGTACCCCTGTGCCTGGCTGAGACAAAAGTAATGTAAACCCTAGGGGTGTTGTAGTATATTCGTAAGTTAGAGTAGTGCCTATAAAAGGAGAGGAATGCTAAGGGCTAGGGTAACACTGTGCACTCCATTTTTAGAACCTTCTGTTTTCCTGTAGCTATGGCTAGCCACCATGAAGTGTTCTATGTACTTGTGAGTTTTTGTGTTCCCTATTCTAAGCAATGAAATTTTCATTCCGTTTTTTTCATCTATTGCTTGAACTTGTATCTATGTGTTGTACTACATGAGTTGAGTTATCTATGTTTCACTTTGTTTTCTATCAAACAAGTTCTCACTCTGGTTCACTTTCAACGAAGTGTGATTTTCTTCTGTATGTGCAATTTCCGTGAGTAACATTTGTGTGTGTTTGCTCTATGTAAAACGGAGGCTAGTCCTCACTGTTTACTAGCGAAGCACCTTGTGAAGCGTCCATTCGAGGCCAGTTCTTTTCTCATTGTTGAAGTCCTCTTTACGGTCAGTTTGTCTATTTTCTGCACTCCGAAATACGAAGCCTAGTACTAGTTACTAGTGCAGAGTATCTGTTCGGAGTCCTCAGAGGGAAACATACTCGTGCGAAGTGCACTAGTGCGAAGCCTGTTCGAAGGCACCTCGTGTGCGAAGCCTGCACTATCTTTGCAGAGTTGTGTTTTTGGGTTTCAGAGTGCGAGCGAAGTGTTCTGCACTTCGAACTTTTACCCTATTCGAAGCCAGTGTTCGGAGAATGTTCGATACCTTCGAACCAGGCAAAGTGCTGACATGGAGGACTAAGGGGAGAGCAAACAATAGGGGCTTTAAAGTATAAAGATATACTCACTATACCATCCTCTAAAGTACATATACTCACTATACCAAGATATTTGATTATGGGACAAAAAATCTGTTAGTGAAAGCACCATTTAACGTTGAAAAATATTAGCAAAAGCTTTTACCCACAAAAAATGTATGGGGGGACAAAACGTGTGGTTAAAGTCGTATGTCTACAAACTATACTTTGCTAACAAATAATTTATCTAGAAATAGTTTAGTTTTAGTGACAGACAATCTATTGCTTGTAAAAATGGCATATAAAGAAAGATTATCTGACAACATGATAAATAATCCATTTAAAATTATGTGTCTATATATATATATATATATGAAATCACGAAAAAGTGTATTCAACAACAAATCACTTTAAACATTCATTTAACATACAGCCAGAGACATGATATATTCATGCATACATCCTAAAGGAAAGAATAATTGATTGTCACCGGTCGGGATAATACATCGGTTGGTAGAGACTAATCGTCCCGAATTGTATTTAAAAGAGGTAGTTGGTCGAGGGTCTGGACCTCTCCATCGTAGCGGCACCATTGCGTCGACGTGACAAGGAGGCAGGAATACAAGAAAGGCACAAGCCAAACTGAACTACTCGACCATAACTCTAGTGCATCAGCCCTGTTTATATAGACATGGGGTTGATCTAATCTACAACTTAATCCTAACCGAAATAGACTCTTATCTAATATAGACTCTTAACTAATTAATCTAAACATAATTTAACCTAACTAATACAGTACCGGTGGTACTGTTCACATGAACAGTACCGTGCGGTACTGTTCACAGGTGGGCCAGGACTTGATATGAGGCCATGACATCTCTTCCCCCCTTAAAAACCAGCTCGTCCTCGAGCTGGGCTATTGGTGCCGCCAAGGCATCCCATATCGATCCCCCAACCGTCAGCCAGGCCTCCATCCGTACTCGAGGGTGTGCTCTGTGCGGTCAGGGAAATAGCGTTGGCCTCTGCGGCACTGTTGGCGTCGCCGACCAAGCCTTTGCTTCCTGCCTTGGCCTTGTCGAGGCTGCCCACGCCACCACCGGAGCGGCCCTAGCTGCCTCCCTCCTTAGTGGTGAGGAGGTGGATCCACGTGATCAACGGCAGCCTAGGGATGTTGCTGGCCAGGATTCTGTACGAGCACCTCCAACGTGGATACTCTCCTCCAAGGGTTGGGTCGACTACAGCTTCTCTTCAATCATGTCTGACCGCTCCGTCTCCACTGCTTCCAATTCTATGACTTTGCCTGGAGTGGTTGCAGTGATTGCAACTTCTCTTTGATGGCATTTAGGCACTGTATAATAGCCTTCAACATGTCATCGATAGTGCTCTCCAAATCGGTGCCAGATTAGGGATTCATCACAACGGATGGTGAACCTGAGCCGTCTAATATCAAGTTGTCACCGACCGGGATAACACATCGGTTGGTAGAGACTAATCATCTCGAACTGTATTTAAAAGAGGTAGTTGGTCGAGGGTCTAGACCTCTCCATCACGACGACGCGACGAGGAGGCAGAAATACAAGAAAGACACAAGCCAAACTGAACTACTCGACCATAACACTAGTGTATCATCCCTGTTTATATAGACACATGGCTGATCTAATCCACAACTTAATCGTAACCAAAATAGACTCTTATCTAATCTGGACTCTTAACTAATTAATCTAAATAGAATTTAACCTAACTGCTACAGTACCGACAGTACTGTTTACGTAAACAGTACCACGCGGTAACAGGTTGACTGTCTGAGGCCATGACATTGATATATATGTATCCATCCAAAAGTTCAGAACATAGTATAAATCCATATTATATTATTACGTTAATGTAGAAGGAATTCAGTACACCACAAACACAATCCATAAGCTCGCATAGCTCTTCTCTAAAAGATTAGCATGTCACAATGTCCAAACACAATACATAAGTTCGCATAGCTCTTCTCTAAAAGATTAGCATGCCACAATGTCAAAAAGACCAACATGTCAGCTTTAGCCCTCGCTCATGTAACGCAAGCCTGCAACAACACATTTAGGAGAGACAATATCATTCCAAGGTATGTAGATGGGAATATAACATGAAACGAGAAATTTAGGGATTTTGTTTTGATAAAAATGCAGTTTCTTTTAACAACATCCTGATTAACGTGCTTATTCTGTTTTCCTAGAAATACACAACATTTAGGATAAAATTAAACCAGTAGTTGATGTTTTGTGAGTTATTTATCTTATGCTAAATTGATTTCAAATCACTAGAAAAAACATCCATATGTTAATTAAGATATATTCATTGGTTGGATTAGTCCATAAGTCGGGTATAATTTTAGTTTATGAGACAAAAGGTTCGCATTAAAAAACATCCAACAAAGTCCATATGTTAGGACCGGACTCCATTATGGAAGGCACCAGATTTATCCCCTTTATATCAGTTTCTAAAGATAGATTATTCTGTTCTAAGGACAGAGATTTGATTAGAATGTTTCCAAAGACAAGAGATCTGATTTGATTGTGTTAGGGTTATAAATACCCCATAAGGGTGATGGAATAAAGAAGCCTAGCAACAACTTTGTTGTCAGGGTTTCTCCTAGCAGCTGCCTCCCTCTGTGCACACACGCCGCCACCACGGCGCCCACACGCCGCTGACACACCCGCTGCCAGCAGCACGCTCCTCATCCCTACCACCTACGCGCTCGCAAGAAAAGCTCTACCACCATACTCCATATTTTGTAAGAAATAGGGATGTAGAACTTACCCAATCAAGGTGATCTTGGCATTCAAATCTTTGTCAAGCAGTATATTGCTAGCCTTGATATCTCTGTGCACAATCCTTTTCACAGACTCGCTCCTCATGTAGATATGTTAAACCCCTTGCTATTCCCAGGCAAATCTTAAGGCCTCGTTGATCAATCCAGGTTCAATCTATATTGCTCAACTGTACGTCATCATAGAAATTGAACATTAGTTCTAACATGTAGCATAAATTAAGAGGAGAAGCCTATAAATTAAAAAGATTACCAAAAATAGCACGTGCAAGGCAGTTATTTTCCATGTATTCATAAAAAAAGCAAGAGTTGATTTCCTTCTGTACAGCAGCCATAAAGCTTGACCAGGTTTCGATAGCTGTTTGACAGCAATAATGCTGCCATCAACCAACAAACCCTACCAACAACAAACAGAAGGATCCATTGTAAGGATTGTGTACAAGGTGAGTTATCAGACTGCAGAATTTAAGCATGAAGGCAATGATGATTGATCGTGTACCCTTGCTCACACTGATTAGCAAAACATATTATGCAAATTCAACAGATTCAAGTGTCAAAATGTCATACTTGGGACTACTGATATTGCAGATATCAGACTATCAGAGTGCCATAATATACTCTCCTTGGAATGCCTGTCGTCCCCTTCCTATCCAATAGAAGTGAATTTCTAGTGTATGATGTGTGACACATGTCGTGAAAGTATTAATTTCTGCCTTTGCAGCTCCACCAGCTGTGTGTTCAATGTCAAAGTCCTCTAGAACCATTCTTCCCTAAAATTAGAGAACTCAATGGTTGGGTGCTAGTTAAGGCATGGCATTTTTTGTAAAAAAAAAAGAAGAAGAAATCAATTTCTGATCCCAGTGCTGCTGAATGCCCAGTTTGAGCATGGGCTTAAGTACATCAAGGAAGCTGTTATGTGCAGAGTAGATTGAATTAGTTATGATAAGTTTAGTTAGGATTATTTCTGTTTTAAAGATAGAGATAAAAATAGTAGATTAGATTGGTATTATGATTATAAATACCCCATAGGACCTGTTTGGGAACCCTAAATCGAGTATGTTCCCTGTGGATGGGCCGGGATTTTAGTTTAAATTACCGGCCCATCCCCAGAGAATGGGCCGGGATTTGGAATTCCCAAACAGGCCCTTAAGGGTCATGGAATGCTAGAAGCTCCTTTGGGTTCCCTACCAGCTTGGAGGGTAATCACTATAACATTATATAGATGATATATAGTTCAGTGATGTTTATCTATTTCCCAATAATTCCAAATACAAGTTTAAGGTGATGTCCAATGACTTGAGATTGTAGAGTGTGCTTTGTATATTAGACAATAGTAGTCCTTATCCATAGTATGCCAATATATTATTGAAGCAGAACTAAAGAATGAAATATGGTTCCAAGTAATATGTCAAATAATAGGAGGTAAACTATCCCCAACTAGAATGATATGAACACTAATTATTTCAAATGATACCTAATACAGCCAGAAGAACAGTAAAGCAACACATTCTACCATTGTTGTCATGTGGGGGGCTGGGGGCTGTATTATAGCCGGCGGTGTTGACACGGAAATGTGCCCCCGCACTTGGGTCAGTCAAGCGATCCAAAAGTGCACGGATATTTAGGGATATGCCTAAGCGTGACATGGCACCTACGCCACGTTCCGACTACCCTTAATAGTGATAAGGGGGGTGGAGTCGCCAGGCAACCACATTACATAAAATAATCCAATTAGCCGAAAGAAATAGGTCAAACAGGTTAAAATCAGCAAAACCAGTCGAAGTCCTCCTGGTTCGAAGTCTGATGCGAAGGGTGCGCCGAAGGGTACCTTCGGCATCTGGTGCGAAGTGCTCCGCCGAAGGGTGCTTCGGCGTTCGGACTGATCCGGCCGAAGGTAGACTCCGAACGGATCTGAACACGGTGATCACCTTCGAACAGCGGGGTTCGGCGTGCGATCTCCGATGCAGTGAATTAATGAGCAGTGACGCGAAGGCCACACACGGGTGCAACTTCGTCTGGTGCGGAGTATGTTCGTGGCGAAGTCTGTCACGGCGAAGTATGCTGGCGGAGCCTGCTGTCGAAGGGTGTCCTGGGGACCTCCGGAACCGATCTCTCAACTCTGGACACCTCCGGCGAAGGGGATCCAAACGTGCGAACCTGCAACAGAGATGATGTGAAGTACCAATTCGGCCTTAGGACCGAATTTTGCGAGGTGTTGCACGGGTGGCGAAGGTAACAATCTATTACGCAGATTAGCAGATACTTCACAGGCGAAGTAACAAGGCGATAGCAATCTGTTACATAGATTAACGAGGACTTCACGGGCGAAGTACCAAGGCTTACCACTGTTCTGTAGCGACGGACAGAGGGCTTCGAGGCAAACCCACGAAGAGGTACAGAAAAGTAAAGGTAAAAGTAAAGGTACGATCAAAGCATGGCTTTGGTTTGGTTTGAGTTGGGGGGGGCTCTCACGCCGGCCTTGCCTCTGTATTTATAGGGGTTCAACTCCTAATATAATATGCTATTAATTCGGCTAGATAGAGATAAAGATTGAGATGGCAACACATCCAACTCTATCTCTGCCGAGGTGGGCTTCGGCCAGGCCCATTGAGGCCTGCTCCTCGGGCCAAAGCTTCGGTAGCGTGGGCTTCGGCCAGGCTCGTCGGGGCTTGTTCCTTGGGCCGAAGCTTTGGCAGCGTGGTCTTCGGCCAGGCCCGTCGAGGCTTGTTCCTCGGGCCGAAGCTTCGGTAGCATGGGCCTCCGAAGGCTTCCGAAGCTTCGGCAGCGTGGGCCTCCGAAGGCTTCCCCTCGGGCCGAAGCTTCGACAGCGTGGGCTTCCGAACCTTCGGTAGCGTGGGCCTCCGAAGGCTTCCGAAGCTTCGGCAACGTGGGCCTCCGAAGACTTCCTGACCGAAGCCCATGGGCTGGCTGGAGGCTTTCGGAGCCAATAGTTTGATGGGCTTCGGCCCTGTAGGGCTTCGGACAGACCCTGGATATGTGTATTTTCGGCCCAAATCATCAAAAATTGATATTTTGATAATCTAGCCATTAATGCCATTTTTTGCTATCAATAGGCGGCCCAAGCCCAAAGAGGCCCTTGCTGGCTGATAGGATAAGGCTGTAGCAATTAGGAAAGTAGTTAAGATGATTTTGTTGTGTGCCCTATAAATATGGGGGATTTATTCAGATCAGAGGCAACCAAGAATTAATAAAGATTCCATTTCCCTCTTGTCTATTCTCCCACCCCGTGTTGTCTTCTTCCTCCCCAAGCTGGTGCCCTCTCTAGCGCCGCCATTCTTCTCTCTGTCACGATGATATCTCACAGCTACAACCTCCGGCCAAGGATGGACCATGACAATTTGGTATCAGATCCTCTCCCTGCGCCTGTGGAGATGGCAGCCAACAGCAATGGAGATTCTCTTGCCGTCATCACCACCCAACTTTCTACCCTGCTGTAGAAGGTAGAGGCAATTGAGAGACGACAACAAGCACAAGAAGCCAAGATGGGCCGGCTGGAGACAGAAAAGGATGCTGCCCACAAGGATCAAGATTCTGGCTACGAGGATTATGGCGGAAAGGGGATTCTTGGATGCCCCATCACCACGAGGGACAATTCACAAGAGCAGGGCCGAGTTCCCCACTACCACAAATGGGACTTCCCGACCTATGATGGGAAAGAAGACCCCCTTACATGGCTCAGCCGGTGCGAACAATTCTTTCGTGGTCAACGAACTATGGAAGAAGAGAAGGTGTGGCTCGCAGCATTCCATCTCACAGGGGTAGCACAATAGTGGTACACCCACATGGAGCGCAAGTACGGCACCCCCTCGTGGAAGCGCTTTTCAGAAATGATAGAACTAAGGTTCGGGCCTCCCCTTCGGCATAACAAACTTGGGGAATTGGCAGCCCTCCGCAAGACCAGTTCTGTCTCGGACTATCAAGAATGCTTCTTGGCCCTTCTTAGCCGTGCGGGAGCACTTGAGGAAGCACAGCAAATTGAATTATTTACACAAGGCCTACAAGGCACATTGCAAATCGATGTTGAGCTTCAAGCACCCGCGAGCCAAGATAGATGAGGCGACAAGAACAGGGGCCAAGAACAACAAAAGCAAACCCCGACCAATTTAGTAGCAGCAGCAGGGTCGACAGCAGTCCAAACAACCCCGGTTTCCAGAATAGGGCACTTTCAACGTCGCACCCTAACACCGGAGGAAATGCAAACACGACGAGAGGTTGGCTTATGCTACAATTGTGATGAAAAATTCAGTCCAGGTCACAGATGTAAATGGTTTTCTGGTTATGTGCCCCGTCCTTTGATGATGATGAAGCAAGTGATATTGACGACACAAACGATCCCAGAATTTCCCTCTATGCTATTGCCGGAATACGACTGTGGGACTTAGAAACGATACAACTAGCCATTTGTATCGAAGGGCTAGAACTTGTGGCGCTGGTGGACACAGGATCTACACACAATTTTCTGTCAGAGAAGGATGCTACCATCACAGGGCTCTCTCTTAGGCCCTGTGTAGGTACCCGAGTCCATGTGGCTAATGGGGATAGCGTCACATGCAGCGGGCTCATAACTAATGTGGCAGTTCAGATCAATGGCGAAATTTTCCCCACTGATTGCTTTGTCATGCCACTCGACACATTTGATATGGTCCTCGGTGTGAAGTGGTTGCGCACCCTGGGACCAATCTTGTGGGATTTCACCAACAAGCGCCTATCTTTTCAGCACCATGGTAGGCAAATCACATGGAGCAGCGTTGATGCTAAGGCCTCGCAAGAACCACGAAGCTATACTTGTTCCGGGCCCGAAGTTCTGGCCAGACTATTGGAGGAATTTGCTGATCCCCACAGTCTTCCTCCGCCTCACCGCCATGACCATCATATTCATCTCTTGCCCAGAACACCTCCTGTAGCGGTTCATCCATCCCGCTATGCACAACACCAAAAGAATGAGCTCGAGAGGCAGTGCACAGACATGCTGGAGCAAGGCATCATAAGGCACAGTTCATCACCATTCTCTGCACCAGTGCTTCTTGTCAAGAAGCATGATGGCACGTGGTGATTTTGTGTTGATTATCGGGCTCTTAATGACAAGACGGTAAAGGAAAAATTTCCTATTCCAGTGGTAGAGGAACTTTTGGATGAACTTAAGGGTGCACAATTTTTTACTAAATTGGATTTATGATCAGGCTATCATCAGGTGCGCATGTGCCCAACAGATGTTGAGAAGACCGCCTTCCGGATTCATCAGGGTTTATTTGAGTTCCTGGTTATGCCATTCGGACTCACAAATGCACCGACAACTTTTCAAGCATTAATGAATGATGTTCTTCAGCCCTTTCTACACCAGTTTGTTCTGGTATTTTTTGATGACATTTTGGTTTATAGTCCTTCTTGGGCAGATCATCTCAGGCATGTCAGAGCAGTCTTCACTTGCCTCCGTGTGCATCACCTGGTCCTCAAGCGCTCCAAATGTTTTTTTGGAGTCCGGTCAGTGGTTTATCTGGGACACGTGATATCCGGTGATGGTGTAAAAATGGATACACAGAAGGTACAGTCCATGTTAGACTAGCCAACACCCCGCATAGTTCGCGCATTACGAGGATTCTTGGGTTTTGCCGGGTATTATTGGTGTTTCATCAAAGGGTTTGGCGAAATAGCAGCACCTCTCACACAACTTCTCAAGCGGGCAACTTTCACCTGGTCTCCAGAGGCCACTCAAGCTTTTAAAACGCTACAACAGGCCCTAACATCTGCCCCAACTCTTCAACTACCAGACTTCTCCATGCTCTTTGTGGTACAGTGTGACGCATCTGGTTCTGGATTTGGTGCGGTTTTAAACCAGGGCGGGGGTCCGATTGCTTTCTTCAGTCGACCAATTGCTCTGCGTCATGCCAAGCTGGCAGCATATGAACGGGAGCTCATTGGCTTGGTTCAGGCAGTCCGCCATTGGCGGCCATATTTATGGGGTCGACCTTTTGTGGTACGAACAGATCACTACAGCTTAAAATTTTTATTGGATCAGCGGTTGTCCACTATTCCACAGCAAGCATGGGTGAGCAAGCTTCTGGGATTTGATTTCCAAGTGGAATATAAGCTAGGAAGACATAATATTGTGGATGATGCATTGTCACGCCATGACTCAGAACCAGTTGAATTAGCTGCTCTTTCAGCCCCAACATTTGAGTTCTTCACGCGTCTTCGTGAAGAGCACACAAGCCATCCAGCTATTCAAGCACTTAAAGATCAGCTCCGGTTGGGAGAACTAGCTGGACCATGGGCATGGGTGGATGATATTCTCACATTTGGGGGCAAGGCATATATCCCACCCGATTCGGTGCTACTACCAGAAATTGTATCAGCAACACATTCGACTGGACATGAAGGAATCCATAAAACTATGCATCACTTCAAGGATGATTTCCATACTCCACGTCTTTGCTAAATAATACAGGAGCATATTAGCAGTTGTACAGTGTGTCAGCGTAATAAGATTGAGCATTTGCATCCCGCGGGATTACTACAGCCACTGTCGGTTCCCTCAAATTTGGATGGATATATCTTTGGATTTTGTGGAGGGACTGCCCACGGTATATGGCAAATCGGTAATCTTAACAGTGGTGGACAAATTCTCTAAATATGCGTATTTTATTGCTCTCGGTCATCCTTATTCAGCTTGCTCAGTCGCAACGACTTTCTTTTTTGAGATTGTATGCCTACATGGTATACCATCATCAATTGTTAGCGACCGTGATTCAGTTTTTACAGGAAAGTTCTAGCAGGAGTTATTCCGCCTGGCAGGTGTTAAGATGAACATGAGTACAACATTTCATCCACAATCGGATGGGCAGACAGAGGCGGTTAACAAGTCAATAGCAATGTACCTAAGGTGCTTGACCGGGGATAGGCCGAAGTAGTGGTTACAGTGGTTGCCGTGGGCGGAATATTGTTATAATACCTCTTTCCAGGCATCCTTACGAGAAACTCCTTTTTCCGTGGTTTATGGGCGGCCACCCCCATCAATTCAGTCTTATGAACCGGGATCTTCACGAGTGGTAGCTGTGACAAACAATCTCCAAGAACGAGATGAGTTTTTGGTGGACATTCGTGAAAGATTGGTGCAGGCCCAAGAAGTTTATAAGAAGTATTATGATGAACAACATCGAGATGTGGAGTTTGTGGTGGATGATTGGGTCTAGCTACGATTACTTCATCGGGCAGCAACCTCCCTTGGCTTAAGACCTCGTGCTAAGTTGAACCAGCATTTTTATGGGCCTTATCAAGTGGTAGAGCGTATTAGACAGGTGGCATACCGGCTACGTCTTCCTGCCAAATCAAAACTACATGATGTGTTTCATGTTAGTCTGCTGAAGCCATTTCACGGAAGCCCTCCAAATGCGCCTCCGGCCCTGCCCTTGCTGATCCATGGTCGTGTTTTGCCTTCGCCAGAACGTGTCATCCGATCTCAGGTAGCACGATGAGTCTTGGAATTTTTGGTACAGTGGAAAGGGTTATCTTCTTCAGAATCATTGTGGGTTCCTTTGGATGAATTTTGACGTTTGTATCCAGAATTTCAGCTCGAGGATGAGCTGCTTTAGTAGGAGGGGAGAGATGTCATGTGGGGGCTGTATTATAGTCGGCGGCCCAAGCCCAAAGAGGCCCCGGCTAGCTAATAGGATAAGGTTGTAGCAATTAGGAAAGTAGTTAAGATGGTTTTGTTGTGTGTCCTATAAATATGGGGGATGTATTCAGATCAAAGGCAACCAAGAATTAATAAAGATTCCATTTTCCTCTTGTCTATTCTCCCACCCCATGCTGTTTTCTTCCTCCCCAAGCTAGCGCCCTCTCTAGCGCCATTCTTCTCTCTGTCACGGTGACGTCTCACAGCTACAACCTCCGGCCAAGAGCGGGCCGTGACAATTGTCCACTGTAACAAGGAAAACATCAGCCCATTCACACTGATTCAAGTTTATATATGAAATATTAAAGCACACAAACATTGACAATGCTAAACTTACACATACATTAATATTAATTCTCCAAGCTGATACGTTGTCCTAGAAGCCTAGCTAAGATCAGCGCCTGCATTCAAAAATGAATTTGTTATAACTCAGTACCTCACTACCTAATTGACAAAGAATCAAAATACAACATCTGAACCTGAACATGTGCTTCCCTTTGGAGAAAAGAAACTTCAGTATATTTGAGCCATATGACAATGTTTATTTGCAGGGTTATTTATTGAGATTCCTAATAGGATCAGTGAGTAAAATAGGCCATCCAAAACTGGAGGGGCATTTTATGATATTAGTTATGCTTGTGAATGAATAATGAGTACATATATGAATGCTATAATGCCAGAAATGAATGAATAAATTTGTAGACCTAGTTCTGTATAATCAAGTGACATGGCAGTTTTCACGACTTCACTAAATCTGTTTCCTTCCTCCAGCTCACTCATCACATAACCAAGTGTACCTGTAGATACAGATGTAGGGAAGAGAGCATTGTTTGGAAAATAAATACCTCTTACAAACTAATTAGTTAATAATTGTGAACCACTCAGATTTCCAACAATACGAGAATGTAATGCCGATTTTGGAATCCACATTTTTCAACTGTATTTATTATGCTGCTGATATCATCTACGGCGCCTTTGAACGTAGTACCTACGGATCAACAAAAATTATATCACGGTTTTAGTCAATCTTAGTATTAACAAAACATGGATGTATTGATAAGTTCCAAGAGATAGACAGTTGAATATCAATGAAGATGAAATCTAACCAATGTTGACGATTATAATTGCTGGGCTATCCGGTGTTCTGTAGTAGCCTAGATTTTAAGTCTGCGTAATTCAACTCCCTTGAAACTGTAGTGGCAATCCTGATGCACTTTGACAGACACCTTTGAAAGCCTAGGAACGAACAAGCCTTGGACTAATTAGGCGCAAGAGCATATCTCGGCAAGATGTAAAACTTCCACAAGATTTGTTGAATCCTTATCTTAACATGACGCAAAAGGCCAAGATCTAACGAAATGGCCAGTGAGACACTACTACAAAGCGACACTGTAGCGGCGGGCAAAAACGACCTATAGTGGCGGGCATCCAGTCCGCCACTGCTCTAACGCCACTGCTATCGCTGGTTAGCAGTGGCGGTCAGAGCGCCCGTCACCGCTGTGTCAACAGCAGTGGCGAGCACGCTGACCTCATCTGCCCGCCACTACTATTGATAACAGCAGTGACGGGCAGATGAGGTCAGCTCGCCCGCCACCACTATGTCAACAGCAGTAACGGGCGCGCTGACCTCATCTGCTCGCCACTACTGTTATCAATAGCAGTGGCGGGCAGATGATGTCAGCGCGCCCGCCACCACTGTGTCAACAGCAGTAACGGGCAAGCTACCTCATCTGCTCGCCACTGCTGTGTATAACCCATAACACAGAATGTTGTGATCCCACAAACCAAAACACAGAAATTATATGCTTCACAAACCATCCACATACACAGCAGCAAAACATCCACATATCCACATACACATCCACAACAACAACACATCAACACAACAACCATCCATCTCATCAATTTACAAAAATTTACAAAGTTTACATTATATGCTTCACACAGCCATCTACATACACAACAACAACAACAACAACACATCTCATCAATTTACAAATTTACATTTCATCACACATCAAGTCTAAAAAATTTACATCTATCAAAATTTCAAAATTAACCATTGTTTCACAAATACATGCTCATGCGGTTTATGTTTTCTTGGAAGGCCAACTCATATCTTGGTTCGCCTTTTCATTCTTTTGGCCCAATCATACAGAGTTGGATGCTTGGCCACTTCACTCTCAGGATCGAAAAATGCTCCAAGCTCATGAAGAATCTCATGCATCGTGAAGCGGCACATCCTTGATACGATTTCATACATTTGTGATTCTGAGAGTTGGCTCTTCTGGGCAATGGTTGATGGACCTGATGCCTGCATACGTAAAATATAAGTACATACACTACAAGTTATATTAGATTAACACAGAAGAAATCAACTTACTTCTTTAGTATCCTCAGATACTGTCCGCCCAAACTTTCCTAAGTTATTGCTCATGAAATCACAAGTATAATAGCCGCAATGCACGGAACCAAGAGATTGTTTGTGACACTTCAAAATAGACAAAGTTAGAACGATATATAGTTTGACTTTATCAATTGAATTAAGAAATTTAAAAATATAATATTACCGGATAGTTGGTTCTGATAAGCATATCTTTCGGCCTCTGTGGATCATGTGGGCCACCTAACTTTTCCACGTAGTATCTATATGCACTCTGAATAACATTTAATATATCTTGATATTCTTTTTTGGGTTTGTCGAGCGAGTCGAGCACATAAACCCTTGAGCTCTTTGGGTATATCAGAAGTGCAATCCAATGATCACTATCAAAAGAAGTAATATATGATTATGTTAGTTTCATAATCGATAAAACGTGATTAAGTGGATATAGTGGGTATACTTACTTAAAGTTATATGCCCCACTTATCATTTCTCTGTCCTTCCATTGATCCATGCACCGCGCAATATACAACGCGGCACAACTCTTTTTGTTCTTCTTAGTGTGTCTTCGTCTTTATTGAACATCTTTCTTTGAAAATTTTTCTTACCCGCAGTCCAGTACTTGCTATCGTTCTGGTTTAGTGTCGGGTTCAGCGCACTTTGGCTTATTAATGACGGGTTCAAGTACCCATACATATTAGACTCGTCACAGCATGAATTACAACTGCATATGTTATGAAACAATAGTCAATACAAAACATTATTTATTTTTGCTTTGTATTGACAAAGTATAAAGTACTTACATGCACCAGAGCATCATGCTTATGATGTCAGTTCGCTTCAGACGAAACATCCGATGGAAGTCGTCGAAAAATAGTGCAAGCTTAAACTCTGGGCAGTTGAATATTTCTTGTGGAACCTTCAGTTCTATTTGTGTTACTCCTAACGAAGACGCTTCGAGGTACCAGTCATGAAATGTTTCATCATCCAAGGCATACTCTTAAGTACTCCTTGGGGTAATAATGGTTTGCCTAGTTCGTATTCGATATAATCCTCGTCTCCGTAGGTCCATTTATCAACAGAAAGTGAGCCCGCATGCTTTTGTACTGGAGCCTTTATGGGAGCCGCTTCGGGCATAGAACGTGTTTGCCCCATAGTAGTAAAAATTTTATGCATCTCAGATTTCAGCGCAGAACACTGCCCAGCTTGAACAGTTATCTTGTGGATTGTTGGCTTTGGACATGCATCTTGTTTTTCAGGCTCGGTAACTAGCACTGGCACTTTTGTTATGGGCTTGGCCACCGACACTTGAGGATCAGCCGGAACTGGCACTTGAGGCTCAGCCGGAACTGGCACTGGCATTTGATCTGGCTCTGGCACATTTGTGTTGGGCTCATCAGTGGGCTCAAGCACTGGCACTGGCTTTGTCACTTGAGGATTAGAAGTCACTTTCGATTCTATCACTTCTGCCACTTTATCGGGCACTGACTCTTCCTCTTCCTTTTCCTCTATCTCATGCTCATCAACATGTGATAAAGATCCTATATTTTGCACATCCTAAGATGAAAGATATGTGGGGGATTGTGATGAGACAATAAGTGATTTACTCTGAGAACTTGTCTGCAGTAATTTGATATCTCGGCTCGCCCATAGGACAAAGTTATTTAGAGCATCTCCGATTGTCTCAATCCCCTCATCAGGCATTGGAAGATCCAAGGGGTCATTAATAAATCTGTCGTTGGTGATCTCATTGACCTGAACCTTGGTATAGTCAGCAGGAATAGGCCGATTGTGAAATAAATCCCCAGGCATAGCAATGCCTCGTGCAGCCTCTTGGGAATGCCCTTTGCGCCCTATCGGTACATGCAGGCTGCATGGTGTGTCCTCTTTAATATAATTTACAGGAAATTTGTCTTGTACTGAGCCAACACTACTTGGTACGTCGAGTCGTACCTCTGGCACAATTATTTGTCCCGCTGTAGCCTGCATTATGTTTGGATTCTCGTTAGTAAATTCAAAAAAGTGTCGCTCCCACTCTGCACGGCGCTCTGCGGCGTCGTCTGTGCGTGCTTGACGCTTCTTGTATGTGGCACCCTCCTATTTCTTGAAAGTATTTTCCAGGGTGCTATAGAAGAGACACCTCGGGGGCGCCCTCGATGTTCCTCGTTTCCGAGAGCAGATGTAAGTTGGTCATTACATCCCTCGGGCTTGAACTTTCCAGTCTTCTCCAACTCAGCGATTTCCTGTGCTTTTTGGAATACTTCACTAGTCCATGAGTCGGAGAGCATATATTGGCACTCGGGTGTTTTTTTAGCTCGACCTAGGAGCCATCTCTTAGTGCACTGATCAGCACCTGAAAACTATTCAGGTAACCCAGCCGCACGGTCCTCCTCCTCCTTTCTACTCCACTCATCCTCCTTGGCCTTATATCCACCTGGCCCAAGTTTATGTGGGAACTTATTCTTCTTATTAAGTTCTTTGAACATGATGCTCTCTTGTTTGGCTTCTTCCGAGCAATGCTGCATTTTGAATTCGTTCCATTCATTTGGCGTTATAAAGCCGTAGTCGTTGAGTGGCGACTCATCTTTCTGAAGGTATTGTGTGTTCAGTTTAGTCCTAAATGTACGGAGAGCCTTCCCGATAGTCTTCAATGTGGCAGCTTTAGCGTCTTCTAAGCGGTCTTTCGGGAATTTATAATGCGCTTTTATATGCTGCCACAATTCGTTCTTTGTAGCTTCAGGGACAGTTTTCCAATTTTTCCAAACTATCTTACATCGCTCCCTGGCGAGACATCCACAGTCGTTACGCCACTTCGCTGTGATTTCTTTTGGCTTCTTTGGAGCCCCATCAACATGCACTTCTTCAACCTCATAGATAGCTGTATGCAGCTTGTTCTTCTCCCGTTTCCCTCTCCTCTTCACATTTGCAGACGATGTTGTGGCAGCGGGCTCAACATCTGTTCGCTCAGCTGACTCAATAGCTGGGACAATAGTTGTTCTTTTCTCGACTTGGAATAATCGACGCTTGCTTCCTCGCTTTGGACGATCCTACGATGATAGACAATGTGAGCTTCAGGAATGTAATCCTTGGTTAGAAGCTGCTCTGACTTGTTACTAACGTAATAATTACCTCCGCTTGAGCTTCAGGAATGTAATCCTCATCGGCGTCTTCTCTCGTTCTCTTCTTCCTAGACTCCATTGGATGTTCATTCTTCGGAGAGTGGTACGAAGATTCGCTATCGGAGGATCCTTCAGATGAACCCTCTTTATTTGTTTTTGCGAGAAACTCGTAGATGAGCTCCTCGATGGAACGTCCTTCTTCCGCCATAGATAAACTATTCATAGTTAAGAGGCTAATGTATCAGAATTTTGGTTATGCAAAAAAGGTCTGCTGTCATATTTTCATAGTTAAGAGGCTATTATTTCCGAAGCCACTATACTAATCATAGTAGCCTTAGAAGTAATAACAGTAGTAAATTGATCACAGTGTTGTTGAGGCCTCGGCATATTTTGTGTTGTTTTTCAAAATGTTCATGGCTGCCATGGAACCATGAGCACATCCATTCCCTGTCAGCAACACGAGAAAGAAGAAGCTGTTGACAGGAATGGATGTGTCACATGGCTTGATGACATACATGAGATAACTCAATAACAATTTGCATCATAGGCCTCTAAAAGGAATTGCGGAATCTACTGTTGGCCTTCAGCCGGATGAACTTGAGGATTAGTATAGTAGCCTTAGAAGTAATAACAGTAGTAAACTGATCATAGTGTTGTTGAGGCCTCAACATATTTTGTGTTGTTTTTCAAAATGTTCATGGCTGCCATGGAACCATGAGCACATCCATTCCCTGTCAGCAACACGAGAAAGAAGAAGCTTTGCCAGGAATGGATGTGTCTCATGGCTTGATGACATACATGAGATAACTCAATAACAATTTGCATCATAGGCCTCTAAAAGGAATTGCAGAATCTAATGTTGGCCTTCAGCCGGATGAACTTGAGGATTAGTATATAGTAGCCTTAGAAATAATAGCAGTAGTAAACTGATCACAGTGTTGTTTAGGCCTCAGCATATTTTGTGTTGCTTTTCAAATATGTTCATGGCTGCCATGGAACCGTGAGCACATCCATTCCCTGTCAGCAACACGAGAAAGAAGAAGTTGTTGACAGGAATAGATGTGTCCCACGGCTTGATGACATACATGAGATAACTCAATAACAATTTGCATCATAGGCCTCTAAAAGGAATTGCAGAATCTAATGTTGGCCTTCAGCCGGATGAACTTGGGGATTAGTATATAGTAGCCTTAGAAGTAATAATAGTAGTAAACTGATCACAGTGTTGTTGAGGCCTCAGCATATTTTGTGTTATTTTTCAAAATGTTCATGGCTTCCATGGAACCGTATGCACATCCATTCCCTGTTAGCAACACGAGAAAGAAGAAGCTGTTGATGGGAATGGACGTGTCACACGGCTTGATGACATACATGAGATAACTCAAACACAATTTGCATCATAGGCCTCTAAAAGGAATTGCAGAATCTAATGTTGAGGATTAGTATAGTAGCCTTAGAAGTAATAACAGTAGTAAACTGATCACAGTGTTGTTGAGGCCTCAGCATATTTTGTTGCCATGGAACATTAGAGGGAAAAACAACACAAAATATGTTGAGGTCTTAACAATACTAGAGAGAGAGAACAACACAATCTCCTAACTTGAGAATTAATATAGTGGCTTCGGAAGTAATAGCTGACTACTGTAGCCAAGAAGAGTTTTCATACATTTCCCACCTTTGACACTGTGATCAGTTTACTACTGTAGCCTCAGAAGTAATAGCAGTAGTAAACTGATCACAGTGTCAAAGGTGGGAAATGTATGAAAACTCTTCTTGGCTACAGTAGTCAGCTATTACTTCTGAAGCTACTATATTAATCCTCAAGTTAGGAGATTGTGTTGTTCTCTCTCTCTTGTGTTGTTGAGGCCTCAGCATATTTTGTGTTGTTTTTCAAACATGTTCATGGCTACCATGGAACCGTGAGCACATCCATTCCCTGTCAGCAACACGAGAAAGAAGAAGTTGTTGACAGGAATGGATGTGTCGCACGGCTTGATGACATACATGAGATAACTCAATTACTATTTGCATCATAGGCCTCTAAAAGTTGTTCTAAAAAGTGGTAATGTGGTATGTAATATTTCTCATGGCATAACTTAGATATAGAAGACTTCACTCAAGAACTAGAGGGGGGGTGAATAGGCGCCTCGACAAAATTCTTTCGAATTAGATGGCCCTTTCAAAACACTCAACGCTCCTCCAAACATAACACTTTATTAGGAAAATAATTAACACGGCATAATTGAATGCAAACACGGCATCTATAGTTGATTTTGAGGATAAGCTCTAAGCGTGCTCATAATTCATAATAATGTAATTAACACTTTATTAGGAAAATAATGTTATTAACACTATCTTCAAAAATTATGTGTTTAGCACCATACAAATAAAAATGTAATCATGGTTGTCACGGCGCCCCGGCGAAACCAGTCGCCAGGGGGCCGACTGGACGCCTAGGCGCCTAGGCGGGCGCCTAGGCATCGCCTAGGCGACCAATTAAATTCAGCAAACAGAGGTAAGCACTTTGCATTTCAGCAAACATATCCATAGCACACATGTTCATAGCAAACAGAGGGCATACTTCATAGTTCATACTTCATAGCACACAACCACACATGCAAAATAAAGTTTCACACAATTCACACAAGTCCATAGCAATTCACACAAGTCCATAGCACACAACCGTGCCCTTCTCTGCCTTCTCTGCTTGCGCCCGTCGGCTCGTGCCCTTCTGCCTGCTGTTGCTGCCTGCTGCGGTGAGGGAGCAGAGGGGGAAGCAGAGAACGAGCTGCCGTCCGCCCGTGCCTTCTGCTGCCTGCTGCGGCGAGGGAGCATAGGGGAGGGGGAAGCAGACAACAGAGGGGATCAGGGGAAGCCGAGGCGGCCGGGCGGTCGGCGGACGGGGGCGCAAGGGGAAGCGGTTAAGCGGAGCCCACGGCCGGCGGCGCAAGGGGAACAGGAGCCCGCGGCCGGTGGCGAGAAGATCTGGCGGCCGGCGGTGAGCAGATAACAGTAAACACTGCCATAACAGTAAAAAAGGGCACTAGCTGACCTTTTTTCAGCACGGTGGCGATGAGTGGAGGGCGGCGACACGGGCTCCGGATGGTGGTGATGTGTGGAGGGCGGCAGTGCGGGATCCGGGACGGCGGCGCGGGCTCGGGGATGAAGGCGACGGGCTCCAGGGACGGTGGCAGCGCGTGCTTCGGGACGACGGCGACGGGCTTCGGGGATGGCGGCGACGGCTCTAGGAGCGACGGGCGGAGTTCGGTGGCGATGGGCTCCGAGGGTGGCGTGGGCTTTGGGAGCGACGTGCGGAGTTTGGCGGCGACGGCCTTCGGGGACGACGACGACAGGCTCCGAGGGCGGCGTGGGCTCCGGGAGCGGCGGCAATAGGCAGAGTTCAGCGCACGGGAGTTAGAAATGAAACTAGGTTTTCGGACGGCGGGAGCAAAAACTTTTATATAGTTGTATTAGCAGTGGCGGGCATGATGACGTCATCCGCCTGCCACTGCTATTTTCTCATAGTAGTGGCGGGCATGCTGACGTCACCAGCCAGCCACTACTAATCCGCCCGCCGCTGGTGCTCGATGCCACTACTAAAGGAATAGCAGTGGGGGTTATCTAGCATACGTTGCCATTAATGTCGAGAAACACTTTGTAGCGCAGTGGTGCGGGGGTTGCTTTGGTGCCATGCGGTTCGAGGTTCGAACCTTGCTGCCTGCAGGCGGTTTGAGGTTTGAACCTTGCTGCTAGCATCCAAACATTTTTTTTACATTTCTATTCTAATTTTCATGACTTTTTTATTCATGTTTAAATTCTAGTTTGAACTTGATTTTTTTTAACAACAAAAATACATCATAACTTATCAAATTTAAAAAAATTGGTATTTTTCCGCCTCACTTTACTTTTTTTATTTCATTAAGAAACATGAGATTCTCCGGGGGTGCATTAGGGTTTAGAGAAGAAATGACTGAGGTTTGAAAGCAAAATATAGTCTGAACTTGATTTTTTTAACAATAAAAATACATCATAACTTATCAAATTTAAAAAATTGTATTTTTCTGCCTCACTTTACTTTTTCTCCCTTAGTTTACTGTTTTTATTTCATTAAGTGTGTTTTTATGATCAAAGTCAAAATAAGTTCAATTTGACCTACAAGACATGAAATAATTCACAAAAATTTATAGAAAAACCATATTCATGTTTTGACTCTATAATTAGTTATTATTATCCAGTAAATTTAAAACCATCATAAAAAATGTAGGTTTCCACAACACTCGATCGACAACTTGTATATTTATAGTTTTTTAATCCTCAAAATATAAAATAAAGTCTAAAAAAGATGAGACTTGTCATGTTGTTATGATATGATCGATCCATAGATGTTGTCATAAAAAATAAAATTGTTTCGAGAAAATAATCATGTAGGGCGTTAAGAAACCTAAGATTCTGCGGGGATGAATTAGGGTTTAGAGATGAAATGACTCGGGTTTGAAAGAAAAACCTATAGTTGATTCTTCCTTTGAACTTGAAACTTTTTGTACAATAAAAATACAACACCAATATTCTAATTGTAAAAATTGGTATTTTTCATTAACAGAAATTGGTATTTAAATGCAAAAAAGTCCACGTAGAGGTAGGGATTATCTAGCATACATTGCACAAATAGCCGAGAAATAATTTGTAGCGCAGTGGTGCGGGGGGTTCTTTGGTGCCATGCGGTTTGAGGTTCGAACCTTGCTGCTGGCGTCAAATCAACATTTTTTTCTGTTTTGTACTTTTTAAAATTTTCAGCACTTTTTTATTGATGTTTAAATCCTCGTTGAACTTGAATTTTTTTAACAATAAAAATACATCATAATTTATCAAATTTAAAAAGTTAGTATTTTTCTCCCTTAGTTTACTGTTTTTATTTCATTAAGTGTGTTTTTATTACATGTTGTTACGATATGATCGAGACTTTGTAGCGCGGTGGTGCGGGGGCTCGCTTGACACATCATGTTTATTTGAAAGCAAGTAAACAAACACAAGTCCAGGCTAGGGAAACCAGCTTACACATCGAAACGCACTACTGGTCAAACCCAAAAGAAAGATATGGTTTGGAGCTTCTTCTTCTTCCTCGGCACAAACCCAACCTATTTCTGGTTAAACAGATTAAAAGCCTCAACTTGCCAATTCTCAACCAACTCGGCATCATCAGGCAATCTGAACTGCTCTCCATGTTCCTGAACAAGAAAATACACGCGGCGGCGATAGTGAGAACAACTTATTATCAATGATTGAATTGGATGATAAAAATATAAAATTTGCATAAAAAGAGGATATTGCCTCCTTCCTCCTCTTGCTGCCGCATTGCTCTACATGCTTCCCTTTTCCACCGCTAGCCTCGGCATGTTTCCCTCTACCACCGGTTGTCTCATCATTCTTCCGTCTGCCAACACTTACCCTTTCTGGTTGCGGCGACCGCGAGTCGTCCTCCGAGTCGGAGTCCATTCTGAGAATCACTTCCTTCGCCAAACAACTGCAAACTATACCATCATGTACCTTATGTTTACCGCATTTGCAAACCTCACACACGCCACTTGATGTAGAGTCTGACGATCCACTACTTGGTTCAATCTTAGGAGGAGCCATCTGCAATTTTTTTGTCACATTGATATAACATTAAAAACCCTAAGCTAGTAATATTATAGTACATTAAAAAACATTATTGTTATAGTGGAAATTTTTTTTCTCAGAAATTTTTATAGTACATTAAAAAACATTATTGTTATAGTGCATTCTACTAGTACTATTATACTAAATTATATTACCACGCATAAATTAATATAACAATTAGAAATCATTTTAACCCTAAGCTCGAATAAAATAAGACCAAAGACGGGCTCCGAGGAAGGCGGCGACGGGCGCGCGGAGGGCTGCGGCGACGTGCTCCAGGACGTCGATGGTGGCGACGGGAGGAGGGGGCGACACGGGAGTTTAGGGTTTAGAAAATGAAACTAGGTTTTCGGACGGCGGGAGTGGAAAGTATATATAGGTGTATTAGCAGTGGCGGGCATGCTGACGTCATTCTGCCTTAGTAGTGGCGGGCATGCTGACGTCATTTAGCCCGCCACTACTAATAGAGGTAGGGATTATATATATAGCATATAATACTCTTCCTACATTGACGTGAAACACTTAGTAGCGCAGTGGTGTGCGGGGCTCACTTGGGGCCATGCGGTTCGAGGTTCGAACCTCGCTGCCGGCAGGCGGTTTGAGGTTTGAACCTTGCTGTTGGCCCCAAAAATTAAATTTTTAAAAAATTTTCTATTGATGTTTAATTAAATCCTCATTTGATCTTGAAAATGTTTTAACAATAAATGACATAATTGATTTTAGAAATACGCACGCTAAACATAAATGATCTAGCCTTGCACTAATTTTCCATCGCCATTGGTGCGTAGATAAGGAATCACACAGCAAAATGACAGTTTTGCTTCAACCACATTGATCCTTGATATGTCAACGAAAAATGGCACCTCATCAAACTGATTGTATTCTTCTTCGTCTTTGATTCCATCAACTCCAACAATTCTTTGTTTTCCTGGAGCAACGATGTATTTTTTCTCATCTTTAGGATCAAGTATGTAAAATACTTGTGCCACGGATTGAGCGAGTATCCAAGGGTCATCTTTATAAGCCACCTTATTAAAGTCAACTATCGTAAACCCGTAATCATCCACCTCCACACCTTCTGGATGTCTGACCCACTACACTTAAATACAGGGATTTCTATAGAGTTCCCGTAGTTAAGTTCCCATATTTCTTCGATGTATCCATAGTAAGCATTCTTTTGTCCAGTGCTATCTTTTGCTTCTCCTCTGACACCACTATTTTGGCACTGACTCTTTTGATCCTTTGCTTTGGTATAGAATGTGAAACCATTGATGTCATACCCTTGCCATGTTTTAACCATGCTCAATGGACCGTAAGAAAATTTATTTATCATCATCTCTTCGTCGGTTTCTCCAATCGAAAGGTTTAGATCCCTCAGCCATGATGTGAAATAAATTTTGTGTTCTTTCATAATCCATTGTTCATCACGATCTTCATTCTTTTCACGAAGCTCTTGCAGGTGTTGTTCAACATATGGTCTCATAATCGCCAACTGATGCATTACACTGTAATGTGATTCTCTTATTGTTTGGTAACTATTGTCTCATATGATTTTCCCGCCTTTAGTTCCATTACCGGTGAGTCTTCCATGGTGCCGGGACATGGGAACTCCTATTGGTCTTCCATCTTTTATGTAATCTGCGTAGCACTCAATGACTTCCTCAGTCGTGTAGCCCTCTATCATGGAACCCTCTGGATAAGCATGATTTCGTACGTAGCCCTTGAAGATAACCATTAGACGCTCGTACGCATACATATTGTGCAGGTACATTGGACCGAGAACAAAGATTTGGTCTGCTATATGTATCATATAGTGCTCCATAATATCAAAATATGAAGGAGGAAAGCACATCTCAAGCTGACACATAGTCTCCCTCATTTGTTTACGTAATTCATTTAACTCTTCAGTGTCGATCACCTTCTTTGATATGACATTGAAGAAGTGACACATGCGTGTTATCACCATCTTCAGAAATGAATGTTTGACTCCTCTTACTACGATGGCGAGGAATAGCCCAAGCATAACATGACAATCATGAGTGTTGTAGCCGCTAATCCTCAAATCTGCTACGGAGACAATATTCTTTATATTCGTTGAGAATCCTGTTGGAACTCTAATTCCATGTAGACACCTGCAGATTGATCTTTTCTCGTCAATTGTGAGGTTATAGCTAGCAGCCGGAAGGAAAAATTTTCCATTGGCCCTTTCCTGTGGGTGAAGCTCGGGTCTAATTCCGAGAGTTTGAAGGTCCCTTCGTACTTTGAGTCCATCTTTTGATTTGCCCGGTATGTCTAACAAAATACCGATAGTGCTTTCGAAGACATTCTTCTCAACGTGCATTGTATCGATAGCATAACCAATCTCCAACTCCTTCCAATAGGGCAAATATCTAAAGAAGATCGACTGCTTTTTAAATGGAGCGTCCTTTGAAATTTTTTCAGATTTCTTCCTCTTCTTTCCGAAAACAACTTTGATATTCTTTACCATTTCGAATAGAAATTTGCCATCTCGATTTCGTGGAGGCTGTCCAAGCTCGATTGTACCGTCGAAATGGTTCCTATTTCTTCGATATTTGTGGTTTTTTGGTAAAAATCTGCGGTGTCGCATATATATCGTCTTAACGAATGATGGAAGATGCATAGATTCTGTCTGGTCCACACACACTACACATGTTGTCTTTCCTTTAACCTGTCTTGTTAGGGACATGCGTCCTGGGTTGTCAGCTATGGTGCAAAAGATTATGACTCTTAGATTGAAGTGCTCTTTCTTGTGCTCATCCCACACACAGACACCATGTTTCCATAGACGTTTCATATCCTCCATCAAAGGTTCTAGAAAGATATCAATGTCATTGCCAGGTTGTTTTGGACCAGAAATTAGAGTAGTGAGCATAAGGTATTTTCTTTTAAGGCACAACCATGATGGAATGTTGAACAAGCATAGAAAGACTGGCCACGTACTATGTGGGTTCCTCATCTCACCGAAAGGATTCATTCCATCCGTGCTAAGTCCCATCCTGATATTTCTAGGATCGTCCGAGAAATCTGGATGGGTCAGGTCAAATGATTTCCACGGCCTAGCATCCGCAGGGTGCCGAAGTTTTCCGTCCTTCTTTCGCCCAGTGAAATGCCAGATTAATAGTTTAGCATCTCTAGGATTAGAGAACATACGTTTCAAGCGATCAATCACCGGTAGGTACCACATTACTAAGGCTGGAACTTTCCTCTCCGTCTTTTTTCTAGGATGGTCTTCAATAACATTTTTATTCCTCTTCTGCAACCTCTTATTATTCTTCTTCTGGTGGTCATTGTAGTCCTCCACACAGTCATTTGGACGTTTGTATTGACTCGCGTTGCACTACGGACATCTCTCTAACAATCCATACTCTTTTCGATATAGGATACAGTGGCTCGGGCATGCATGAATCTTCTGAACGCCCAAAGTCAACGGACAAATCATCTTCTTTGCTTGGTACGTATCAAATGGTAAACCATTGGTTTTGGCAAAACCTTTTTTAGGAGTTGTAAAAGATCTAAAAAACTAGTGTCAGACCATCCATTGCTGGCCTTCAGTTTCATAAGCTCAAGAATTGTGTACAACACAGTATACTGCTTATCGCATCCGTGGCGTTCCTCGTAAAGAAGGTTTTTTTATGCTTTGTCAAGTGCTTCAAAGTTATCGTATCCTTTGGTTGTAGTTCTCTGCAACAACACCTCAGGCGCAACATTTCGCATCAGTTCCTCCACATCAAAGGCGTCATCATCATCATGTTGATCAACATCATCATGTGTTATGTCGGATGTATGATCACAACCTCTTCTATGTTGATGAGCATCTTGCGGCACATCAGAATCTTTAGGAGGATTTTGGCCCATCTCACCGTGTTTCGTCCATATATAATAGTTCTTCACGAAACCATTTTTCAACAAGTGAAATCGTATGGTTTCACGATTAGAACACGGATACATCGCTTCGTTTTTACAAACTTTACAAGGACAATATATTGCCTCTTCACTCTGACGGGAAGCATATTGTGCGGCAGCTTCAGTAAATTCAGTTACTCTGTTAAAATATGCCACCACATCTCCGTCGTTGGACGAGTACATCCAGGACCTGTGCTCCATCTAAAACATATATTATTTGAAAAATATTAATAAATTCATTATTGTTAATTTTAGTAATTTACAAATTGAAAATATATTGATTTATTATCGCTCATAACAACATTAATTAAAAATCCTCAATGCTTTAATTAAAACTATTTATTAAGCATAAAAAAATATTAAATAAATTAAATATATTGGTTTCTCTCTCTCCAAACAACATAACTCTAGATCTATAATCATAAATCAAATTAAAAAAGAGATTAAAATGATGTAATAAATCAATATACAAGTGATGAATAATTGTGAGGAGGGTCATATTTGTTCATTTGGGAGAAGGTAACACTGTAAATATATGGAAGATTATTTGAAAATTTCTATTCACAAACCCTAAATTAGTAAAACGCTAATAACTCATTGTATACATGATTAAATACAAAATAAATGTGAGATTCGGCATGGATTTACCTCCTAGAATGAAATCCTTCAAAAGAAACGAAAACAAAGCCTCCCCCTCTTTATCTAGATTTTTGTCGCCATTGTACGGACAAAATTAAATGCGAACTCCGGTAGAGCTCGGGGAGGAAGAAGCTACGCATTTATAGCTAGAATAGTAGTGGCGGTCGCAAGTGATGTCATCAATACTTTAGTGGTGGCCATATTAGCAGCGGCGGGCAGCACCAACGCCCGCCACTGCTATTGGTACAATAGTGGCGGTCCGGGATGACGTCAGCACCGACCGCCACTACTTTACCAACAATAGTGGCGGGCGCCGGTGCTGCCGTCAGCACCAGCAAATGTAGTGGCGGGCATCTAATGGCCCGCCACTACAGTGGTTTTGCCCAACGCCACTATAATGACGGTTTGTAGTAGTGAGAAGATCGACTAACGGAGCAGCAGGTGTAAGTTAGCAAAAATAAAAATAAAAGAAACAAAATCCTTGACCACCTTGTAGTCCATCTTGTTCTTGCCCTTCATCTTCTCGTTGAGGAGGGCGTTGATGTCGTCCCTAACGGCGAACTCAATGGAGGGCTCAGCCACAGAGAGCGGGGTGTAGGCGGCGGCTCCGGTTGCCGTGTGCTGGCGCTTGCTGGCCTACGCGTCGGCGGCGGAGTTCTCCTTCCGGTGGAGCTCCGCATGAAGTAGATCCAGTTTGAGCAGCGAAAAGAATGGCGCGGGGGACTGCCGGCTGGTGGCTGGCGGCGTGGGCTACCGGTGGTGCATTGAGTTAACGGCGTGGGCTGGCGGCGTGGGAGTTAGGGGCTGTCGCGTGGCTCCGGGAGGGGGAAATATTTGCCGCACATTTGATAAGACTTTCACGTATGCTCCATTGTTGTTACTTGTTAGTATGGCTTGTAAATTTGCATTTTTCTTTATTTTTAGTCAATTTTAATTTGTTTTCTTTTTTCTCAGCACATGAAATGATCATTCTACACATGCGAGTTCACGGAGAGTCTCAATTCATGCCTTTCATTCTGTTCAATCGCCGTTGCCCAAACCCCACGCCCCGTCGGTGATGGGCACTGGGCATGAATAAGTCCAAGAAGGTGGAGGATACCAATAGTCCAAAGCATGGAGCATCGGAGCAGGTCGGTCTCGGCAAGCCGTGGGCTGCTGGTGAACGTGGTTGTGACACTGGTGGTTCTCCTCGGCATCACTGTCTCCCGCACCCTGCTACCATCACCAACCCTGTTACAGCGACAAGGTATGAAAGACCGGGCTCCTAGCCCCAGCCCCCATGGCCACCGCCTCCCAGGGCCACCTCCCGCATGCGCACTGGGCCAGCGAAGGCTACGACTACGCGGGACTGTCGGTGAAAGCAGGGCGTGGGGTTGCCGCTAGCAGGCGATGGCGACATGGCGTGGGGACAGCGGTGGCACACACGGAGCCGCCAGTGGTGGCGGGGCTGCCAGGCAGGGCTAAACGAACTATCGTTCGTGGACGTTGGAGAAAATGAGATGACGGGGATAGAATTGACATTTCGTATGCTGAGAAAAAGAAAACGAATTCAAATTGATTAAAAATGAAGAAAGGGGCAAATTTACAAGCCATACTAACAACTATGGGGTATATCTTCAAGTCTCATCAACTATAGGGCAAATTGGCAAGTGCTCCTGAACTATGGGATATATGTGCAATTTCTCCCTCCCCTCCGGGAGGGGTAATGGGCAGCTGTTTAACCATTACGTTAGAGTCAATGAGTCAATGATATTGTGTAACGCGTGCTGTTGGTCCGTATGGCTCTGCTCAAATTTATAGCTAGAAAAGATTTCACTTCGTGTTGTTAAATCCGAAAAAATGAATATCTGAAGTGTTGTTTTACATTATTTTTTAAAGAGAAGTCCTGAAATTTTCAATTATTTACCGATCCCATTACACAACCGTACCACTTTGTTTCTTTCTTTTCTTCGATCTCTTTCCCTTGCGTCGATAGACAGAACACCCTTTGTTTTGTGCGAAATAGAACGTCAGAGATAGCTGGGCAGGCGACAGACCTAGGGCATGTGGTGGCGCAAGGGACTAAGGTAGGTGAAATGGACGCGACGAAGGGAACCTATGCATGGTGTCATGACTACATGCGGTGTGCCGACAGTGGCGGTATGGGGATCCCACGGAGGTGGAGGTGCGGCTACCGATGATGCACCTAGAGCAGCCGTAGGGGGAACTGATGGATGCAACAGTGCATCTACTGACAACAAGCCAAGAGCAGTGGAACGGGAGTCAGCATAAAATAGACTCGCGCATCGAAGAAGGATGAACAGGTAAACAATGATTGCATACGGTATATTTGCGATTTGATTCAATTCGATTGAAAGCACACATACAAAAATCAGGTATTGGTGCTCTTGATGGCACACGCATTCGAGTGGTTGTATCCCCATATGAGCAAGTGAGATATATTGGGAAATCAAGTATACCCACTCATAATATTCTAGCAATTTATGACTTTGACATATGGTTCACTTATGTATCAACCGGACAAGTGGGATCTATGCATGATATTGGTTTATTATACAATGTGCTAAGAGTTGATGAAAAAATTTCTCACATCCTCCACAAGGTATGTTGTTTAGAACTACGTGATCATACAAATTATGATTAGCCTTAAAGCTAGGAAAACCAATATCTTCAATTGTCTCCTTTTGTAGGCAAATATATACTATGTTATCGATACGAGATATCCTAATCTGTCGAGATATCTTGGTACTTATAAGGGTGAAAAATATCATATTATGAAATGGCATAGAGGTATGGAGCTAAGACTCCTAAAGAAAGATTCAACTGTATTAACTCATCTATCTGCAATGTCATCGAGCGGTCATTCTGGGTTTTAAAAATAAAGTGGCAAATTCTCTACAAGATTCCAGTATATATATACCCAATGCACGAACATAAAATGATTGTTATTACATGTATGGTCCTTCACAATTTCATTCGTGAGCATAAGGATAAAGATGAATGTGGACTTTGCTCGGGCTGATCGTGATCCAAATTATGTTCCTACAATATCGAAAAGGTATTGTAAATATGCAGCTCCGTCCGATGGCGCAACTTCAGTGGCAAATGCCCCTGCTATGGATGTATTCCGTGATGAGTTAGTGACAGCCTTTTCTGTTACTTGGAATTAGTATGTACTGCTACTATACAAAAAATTATGAACTACTCAAGTAATATGAATTATTTTTATTTTAAATTATAAAAAATTGTTACTGTGGTATAATTACATTAATTTATGTCAACATATAAAGCATAAAACAACTCAGGGACAAAATAGTACATTCCAACCAAATTCCATTATTTCTAAATCTAGATCTACACTGCAAGATAAACAGGTATAGCTACTCCATAGTGGAGCAGCAACTCTACTTCAGATCTGATCCTAGGTGGATTTCAAGGAGTGGAGCGAATTTTGGTAGAGCGGAGTAGTCCCAAATAGACCCTATGTTTTATGAAATAATATATTGCTCTTTGAAAAATATCTTGTCATTATGAATCAATAAGTATGAGACTTGTTCATGAGACTCGTAATGGACCTATTTCTAAATGATTTTTGATCAATTTTAACTCATATATGGAACAAATATGACTAGGATTAGCATGTGTATTGATTAATAATCATCTCTCATGGATCATGGGTACAAAGATACCAACTCAAAAACATGAACTCGTTACGAGACACTGTTGAGATTTGATGTGTCATCGGTAGGTACCGGTAGTGTTTGTGTAAAGTTCTTACCCCTGAGATCATCATGGTTCTTAACATGCATATTGATTTACTTTGGGACAACCAAACGCTATTTCGTAACTATGTAGTTATAAAAATAGTCATTAGGTCTTCTATGAAATATGTAGCGGGATATGAGTGATAAAGATGGGATTTGTCCCCTCCATATGGGAGAGATATATCTGAGCCTCTCGATATAATAGATTATGGAAGTGCGTGGCCATATCGATATGATTAAAGAGTTAATCACATGTTATAATTCAATATGGAGATCGAGAGAGGGATCTAGCTATTGATAGGATGGCACAAATCTCACCTTGTACTTGATCAATATCGTGAGGCAAAGGGACATGTAAATGAGAACATTAAAAGGTTCAACCGATATGATCTTTACATATACTTGAGTTAATATGCTTTACTATAGATCACTATTAATGGAGTATGGAAAGGATTTTTTATACGTTAACTAAGCTATATATGAACCTACAGGATCGCACACTTAATAGGTAGGAACACTAAATTCAAATAGAATTTGAATTAGGCTCAGTTTGGATTGATATCCAAACGGTTTGGATAGAGATCCAAACAAATTGGATAGAGATCCAAGTAGAGTCTAGTTGGGCACATAAGATCTCAAACTAGCGTGTCTATATATATGAGGTCGCAAAGCATAGAGAAGCTAAGTCTTCTAAGCCTTTTGCTGATTTGCATGTTGACGTGTTTGTCATGCTAAGTTGTTAGCCACCGAGAGCAAACCCTAGCCACCATCTCTCGAGCATTGCTCTATTGCTTCACATCGATATGTGGATATCAGTAAAGGCGTGCTCTATTTCTTCGCATCGACATCGACACTGCTGATTGGATCGGTGACATCATTGGCTTGAAGGACAAGGAGTTCTCGGGAAAAGTCCTCAGGAGTTCTCAACCACGTTATCGGCTACTTCCCAACTAGGTGATCAGTTTCTCAACCACTTTGGCATGCTCGAGTTGGACCAACTCACTACTCAAACTATCATTCTGCTACAAAGCATGCCTGAGGTATAGTCCCATTCTAGCAAGGCTTTCTATTGTGCATGGTAGAAATTTTTTGTTTTAGACTAGCTTAACCTCTGTGTTCCCAAACACCCATGGCATGATGGCACAGGGGCGACGATATGGGGCCAGCATGGTTGAGGAGGAGACGGCATTGGTGGATGGAGAAGTCTAGCGTGTGTGGAGGTAGAGAGGAAAATGTTTAGGGTTTCTCATTTACAATTTATGTTACGTGTGTTGGCTAATTTTTTGTGCGCAGTCGATACAAAATTTGTAGTGATAGATAAACTGAGGGTTATTGATACAATAACCAACAAACAATTCGACTCTATAGATCAAAAGCATTACCGATAGATTGTTGGTCACTACTGATGCCTATAACTGGTAGATTGTCTGTCACTGTAATTTATCGTTAGATTTAGTGATTTCAAATGTCATTCTTTCTCCATGTACGGTTGACGCTAAAATGATACCATGGTGACTATTCTTCGATTTTATTACCTATTACTCCATATAATTATTTTTGGGCTTATACTCACTCACTTCAAGAATTTACATTTTTTTAAGGATGGGAAGTATTTCATTTAAGAGATGGAATAGCTAATGTAAGCCACTTCTCGGTCACATAATAATAATATTGTAATGTAAGATTGGATTTAATATTTTATAGTATTAAAGATCTAGTGTTACTGTGTGAATCTATTATACTATAAAATGTTAAATCTAATTCTAAGTTCTAATATTATAGAAAAAAATGAGTACTTTTTTAATTCAGTGCAGCTACGACGCACACATCTCACGTATGGCTCTACGGACAACCGAACCTACACGTCGGAGAAACTCGAAGATAACCAAGACCCATAATTAATTAATCATTTAATACGCATGCATATGTGCATACTGTGATAATCAATCTTAGGATTTAATTAACCATGCCAGCTGGTGGATAGGAACAAACATTCTCATTCCCGCGCCATTAGTTTACAATTAATAAAATACGGAGTACATTTTAAAGCAGCTACGAAATCTAAATGTGTAAGAATGTATATATATCTACTTTGAACGTACCCCAACCATCTAATAAACGAAACTATGTTTTCAAATATAAACATAAGTGTTGAAATATCTACACCCACCAGACCATGCACTCTCCTATGAGCGAGGGAATCCATGATCCAACTAATTAGGGTTCGTTTGATCTGACAGTGAGTATGGATAAGATGATCCTATATATAGATTTAGGGACGAGATGATACATTAAGATGTTTGGTTAGATGGATGAGACGAGACAATTTTTTGTTTGGTTAGATATATATAACTTTGATGAGATAAACTTAAATTTAGTGGGACCCACTTGTCAAATATATTTTTCAACAAAAATATAATCATATGAGATCTTATTTTATAGATTAAATTATAATCAACACAATGATGTAATTAGATCATAAATTGGATAAATAATTTGGGAGTAAAAATCATTTGAATATTTATAAACAAAAAATTAAATGTGTAATAACCAATGAGGAGACGACACATCATCTCATCCAATATTAGATGAGTTCATCCAAAACAAATTTTTGAATCCCTCCATTCAGCATATATATTGAAGAAATATTCTTCTCGTTTACCATCTCATCCACCTTCGCTCTCCAACTAAACAACTGACTAGATGAGATGACACTATCTCATTTAGGGATATCTAACGAACCAAACACACCCTTAATTATACTACTACTATCATACTACTTAATTCCATGATTGCATATAAACTAGTGATTACAAATTAACATCTATAGCTACGGTGTACTTTTACAAATTATTGTGTAGATTGTTCGTTAGATCTACATGATTATTCATGATTTTAGTAACACACTATTGTAGAATGCATGTTTCATCAGTAGTGGTTTAAAATCATCATCGGTAGCAGGTTTAGAACCACCGATGATTAGTCAAAACTAATAGTTATTTATAGCTATTAGAGGAACTGACACTATAAGCCCTCCATATATATGTTCTATGAGTCATCTGACTACTTAATTATATGTTATATACAAAGCAGGTAGTATTATATCATATATAAATGTATGCATAGGTTAAATTCATTCGTATAGCTTGCACCAAAGCTTATGTACAGAAAATCTGAAATCAAATTAATAAATCATATGTTAAATTAAATCAGAACATATTTATACAATTATATATAACCACAACATATTTATATGAGCATGCATATATGTTTCCATAAGTTTCAGATTTGAAAAAAAATATTATAAGAATAAGCAGTCAATGTTTTGATTCTTTATCGGTGACACCAACTACCGATACTGAATAGTACCACTATTATATTAGTGTTAGTGCTAGCACTACGGGAATACAATTGTTTGCCGAGTGACTCGGCAAAGGCTATTTTCCACTCGGCGACGGGTTCGTCGAGTGCTACACTCGGCAAACAGCACACGGTAACCTATCTCTCAGCGTACAGGCGGTTCGCCGAGTGTTTTTTATCACACACTCGGTGAAACCTTCGCCGAATGTCTCATCGGTTTTTGCCGAGTGCCCGACGCGACACTTGGCAAAACTTGCCGTGTAACGGCCGGGGGCGGTAACGGACTTTCGCCGAGTGCCCCACGTGGCACTCGGTGAAGCCATGCGGGAAGATGGCGGACACATGATCTTGTGTCTTCGCCGAGTGCCACCTACAATAGCACTCGGTGAAGTTGGGGGTCTTTGTCGAGTGCCACATAAAATAGTTCTCTTTCCTAAATAAGATGCATCCATTGGGACAAGCATGTATTTGCTCATAAGGCATTTTAAGTGTACGGAGAACTTTCTTCGACTCGTAAATGCTCTTTGGAAGATTGTGACCTTCTGGGAGGAGGCTACCAACAACCGTCAGCATGACATCAAAGCATTCTCAACTCAAGCTAAACTGGGATTTGATGGCCATTAGTCGTGTGATGGCATCCAGTTGAGAAACCCTAGTGTGTCACGTGCTTCGTCAAAAATGTGCATCTTCAAAGTCATCTAGCATGAATCCAATCCCTCCCTCATCGTCGTCCATGCACTATCGCAACACCTCGTCTCTAGGACGTTGGGACTCACAATGGTACGTCCAACGAATATAGTTTGACATAAACCCATATTTGCAGAGGTGTTTACCCATGACCTCCTTTGTTTGTTGACGCTTGTTCTTGCACCGACTACATGGACACTAGGTCTTATCACGTACATTCTACATACCCAACACTATCTCTAATAATACTTCAGTGTTCTTGATCCAATCCATAGTCACCTCGGCCTAGCTAGGGTGACCCGTGTACATCCACTCACGATCATCCATCTTGTACTAAACTAGGAAATAGCAACACTCGTGTTTAAACATTAGAGGGAAACAAGATAAATCTAAATATTTAATAGGTATGGATAGGTCCTAATCCCACTAGAGGATGTGTAGATTGAGCTCATTTTCATGCTCTGTTCCAATCCGATCTAAGGTTTCGGCAGCACCTCCCCGCTGTTCTCCAAACGCACGTCTCGGCAACATGCCAAGAGGATGTGTATTCGAAGAAAAATGGGGAGGTACTATCGAAACACTGAGTCAGATCAGAACGGTGCATGAAAACGAGCTCAATCTACGCATCCTCCGGCTGTACAAACATGGACAATTCTAAACAGTTACAGCCACAGATATGCAAAGACATGCATATTCCAAACCATAACTCTTCCGAACGGGAGATGCCTAGGTTACGCGACAATACGTAGCAAATCTAACAAAATTCACAAATAATAACCACTATGGCCACAAATAAGACGACATGATGGCTCACATGCATTCACATTCACATATCACGGCACGATGGCCGACATCCACATACACAAGATATTAATCAACATAATCATTAAAATATAAAAATATATTACAACGATTACATTAAAATTTCTAAAACATGTATATTAGAACAATATATAAATGCCATTGCATTACAAATTTTACAATTAAACATATTAATCATGGCATTGCATTACACAGTATACAATTAAACATGGCATTGAATTATAAAATATACAGTTAAACATGGCATTGCATTTTAATAATTAAACATGGAATTATATTTTAAACATGGCATTGCATAAAAAATATACAATTAAACATGGCAATGCATTAAGGAAATTATACATGTAATTGAATTATAAACATTGCATTGCATTACACGACGGCGAGATGAAGTCGGCGGTGGCGATAGGCGACCAGGGGCGGTGTAGGGGCAAGACGCCGGATGCTGGGGCCGGAGGCCGGTGCCGGAGGCCGGCGGTGGGGGGGGCACCGACCTATGCGGGGGCAGCGCGGGCGACGCGGGGGGGAGGGGGCGGGCGACGCGCAGGAGCCGGCGGGGGATGATCTGGCAGGGGCGGGCAGCAACGCGGCTAGGCGCGGGAGGTGGGCGGGCGATGGCGGCGGGGATGGGCATAGGCGAGATGCGGATGGCGGCGAGGACGGGTGCAGGCGGGTGGTCTAGATGCAGTAACCAGTGCGCCAAGACCAACTCTATTTTTACCCTAAAAGGTTATTCGCCGAGTGCCAAATTAGGAGGCACTCGACGAATGTTTTTAATTTTTTAAATAGTATTTGCTGAGTGCTATCTGAGTAGGCACTCGGCAAATGTTTTATTATTTTTTAAAAAAACACCTAAAATAGAAAAAATAGTAAACATTCTAATTTTTGGCATGATATAATATACACTTAGTTTTCATCCTATAAAAAGTTATAAGTACAAATAAGTATTTAACTATTAATTTGTTTTGAAACCTAAGCAATCCCTTCACTAAACTCTAAAACACATCCTCGAAGATTCTCTTGTTTCTAAGCATCATACATGAGATATTTATTTAAATATTTTTAATTTTTTATCACGGAATCTATGCATGATATCATAACACCTTGTCAAGTTTCAGGGTTTTTTGACTTTTTTTGAATTGTTTAAAATTAAAACACCAAGAATGTGTGCGTTGTCGATGGAGTGCCTTCATCGTGATATCTTCAATTTTCTTTACCTTTACTGTGTAAGGCCTAACTTAGCTATAAAAATATAAGTATGATTTTTTCAAAATATTTTGTTCCTTATTTAATACACTTGCAGTTCAAAATTGGCATCTTTCAATTTAAATCCTATAAAAATATTTAATTAACTAAAAATAGCAAACTAGCCGTAAAAAATGCCAATTTTTGGTATGGTTTAAGATACATTAGGTTTTAGTAGTACAAAAAGTTTTAAGTTCAAACAAAGATTTAAATATCGATTTGCTTTTAAACCTAACTCATTCCATCCCTAAACTCCTAAACCTTCTTGAAGATTATCCAATTTCTAAACGTCATACGTGAAAACTTTGTTAAAACATTATGAAATTTTTATCACAGTATATATGTATGATATAATAACACCATGCCAAGTATCATATTTTTTAGGCTTCAATTTAATTTTCTATAATTAAAAAACCTTGGTGCTCCGTGCCGGCCAAGTGTCGTAACTTAGATTTTTTAATATTTAGTTATACTTAGTGGTAAAAGATTACAAATGGACTCATTAACATAAATATGATTTTTCTACAATTTTTGAGTCATTAATTCATCTAAATGCAGTTCAAATTTGACCCACTTCGAATTAAATCATAGAAATACACTTAATTAATTAAAAATAGCAAACTCACTCAGAAAAATATGAAACTTTTCCATGGCTTAATATAGGTTGCATTATGAGTGTAAAAAAATTTCAAGTTCCAAACATGTTTAAAATATAACATAGGCTCAAAATATGTTTTCACATGAAATAATGAGTATTTTCACTTTGCCGAGTAACCAGGAAACTCGGACACGTGACAGAGTTCATTTGCCGAGTGCCAAACGTGGCACTCGTCAAACCCTATTTTTTTCCTTTGTCGTTATAATGGCGGTACGACTTCCGGGGATGCAAGGTTTTTCAAAATGTTTGTCGAGTGCCTTCGACGTGGCACTCGGCAAACATATAATTTGGCGAGTGTAAACATTTTCTCGAGTTTATTTTAGGGAACACTCGGTGAATATTTGTTTTCCGAGTGTCCGATAGAATGCACTCGACAAACCCTTGGGCACTCGGCAAACAATCTGTTTCAATAGTGTAGACAAATTCAAAAAACTTAATATTTGTGTGTTTAAGAACCGCCAATGGTTTTCTCTTCACTGGTGGCTCATGCATTATGAGGTGCGCATTCAAGTCGTTATCGACTTCCACGCTCAGCACACCTCCAACAGATGAATAATAAAAAGGATGCCAGGACCACCTATCTGACACGAGAGCAATACATGATGGTAAGTATATTATCGTTTATCTTGCAATACTTAATATTATTTCATTAACAATTTCACTTGCATCAAATAGGTCCCTCCACAGGGGTGTGCCACTCATCTTGAATGTTGGGGGCAAATGGTTGGTAGGTGGTGTTCTGCCGAGTGGTAGACTAGTCACGATGCATGCCGGTAGAGACGCCTACTCATGCTGGGGGCATCACACCATCAAGGCTCACTGAACCTCAACCAGTTCAGTGCGAGATGGGTATGTAGTTACTTGTTTTATTTCTTTTTTCACTTAATTGCAAGTCATGGCATATGCTCTGGATCATAAAGGGAAGGCGGTTCAAGGCAACACATACAATCCAGATGACCCCGCTGAGTCGTATACTAACAAGAACACATATCAACGCCTCCAAGACTATTTGAAGATGGCGAGAGAAGTGCACGATCTTGATTATGATCCAACTGCACATAACATCGATGGAGAGGTGTCATGAGGGCTGGAGGAGGCAAGAGACATGGGCGCTATTTGATGGGCGACGACTCCATTGATGCCCATAGTACCCCCCTCTCTATCTGAGGTGAGAGCTCGGAGCTCGACCTCCGGTCCAAGTATACGCCCTCGCCGAGGCACATCTATGGGTCTAATTGCCGATCTACAAGTTAGTTCAATTTCATCAATCATCAAACCTTTTAAATTGTTTGTATTGGAACGCTAATGATTGTGCATTAATGGTTTGTAGGCCCGACTAGATGAACAAGAATCACAAAGGGCCGAGTGGCAGACCCAGATGGAGGCTCGGGTGGAGGCTCAGATGGAGGCTCGGATGAATGCTTTAATGGATGCTCGGATACAGACCCAGATGCAGTAGTGGTTTGCGTAGATGGGTGGATATTTTTTAGGTCATATGGGCGTGCCTCAGTCACCACAGGCATCCTTCTTACCTAGACTTCCTCAACCTGAACAATCTCCCCACACTCCACAGAGCGGCAATGTGAGTTTCTAATATTGTTTTTATCGTTATTGTTATATACAATTGTGCTAACTATTTTCTTTTTTGCAGTTCCATTCATCAACATCATGATCAAACACGCAGCCATCTCCGCATACTGGGCAGAGCGGTAATGCTAACTTGTGAGATCGACTAACTTGTGAGGCGTGATGCGAGTGAGTGAAGTAAATTGTGAACTTAAAATGTGAACTTTAGTTTGTGAGACTAACCGTTGTTAACTTGAAGTTGTGAACTTGAAGTTGTGCACTTAAAATGTGATTTGTCGAGAAATTTATGATGAAATGTGAATTTGTGATGTATTTTGTGACGAAATGTGAATTTGTGATGTATTTTGTGATGAAATGTAAATTTATGATGAATTTTGTGATGAAATGTGAATTTGTGATGTATTTTGTGATGAAATGTGAATTTGTGATGAAATGTGATTTTTGTGATGAAATGTGCACTGAATAAAGAAAAAAATATTTTTTTCCGACTATGGCACTCGGCAAAGCCACCCAAAAAGCATAGAATTGTGCCACGTGGCGTGTGGGATCGGAATGGCGACTAGAGAGGGGTGAATAGACGCCTCAATAATTTTTGCAAATTAGATGGCCTAACCAGTACACCCAACACACTTTCAAAAACTTTTAGAATTGCAATCCAGATCAATCAAAATATTTTCTCACCAGATATCTATTTCAGATTCAATACTTGTCATAGTTCTGAGTTTGTTTTGTCGATAGACGTTGTCGGCAACTGAGTCTCCAAACTAGAGTAAAGTTTTCGGTAGATGATTGGTCGACAAGAATATTTCGACCATTGGATGTCCGACAAAGATCAAAAATTCAGAACAATTCTTTAATATATGCACTCAACACTTTGAATCAATGTTTAACAAAAACAGCTGATCAAATCAACCAAAACAGTACTAGATCATGAATTGTTGGTGGAAATTGCTATTGAAATAGAACTCAGAATGAGAATTCTGTGCTGAGCATACACATCCAAAACCAAGATTGTTTCAGCAAAACTTATGAGAATAGATTTTTAATTGATAGCAGATGTTAAGTCTTTATCTCAGGAATTAATTACCTCATAAGCAAAAATTCAATTCAATAGTCTTTTGGCCACCCTCAAGTGAACTAAAATGACTGAACCAAAGCAGTATCACAGATTTGGATTTTTTTAGTGTAAACAGAGTGATCAAGCCAAGACAGATTAAGTTCAAGTTTCAAATGATCAATTCAAAATTCAGATTGAATCAAATAAGTATGCATCAAGGAATTCATACATTTGACAATACTGTAGCAGATCAGGTGTGTTAAAAAATAGAGAATCACTGAGTCAACTTACTACAAATTTCTGAAGAAACTTGAACAGACCACTCAATTTCCAAATCTGATTCAGTTAAAGCAGATTAGTGTACTGTTTACTTTGCAGATGTGTGAACACTTACTTGATATTTATCAACATCCATTTAGATGAATACAAACTGAGCACCTAGTCATTTACTTGAAAATTGATCACAACAATCAGATATTGAAAAACATCTCACAATAGTTCTATAATTTCTGAAACTGAACAGTATCTAAACATCAGAAAATTCAGTGCAATCAAGGCTAAACTGTGTTAACAGGTTTAAATCATAATGCTCAATGAAGTATATTAAAACAGTTCATAATTCATTGAAGAAGGTTTCATCAAGCAATAGTTTTATCACATAAATTGCAGAAGTAATAGAGCGAAAACATTTTTACCCAGAAAAACAGTGTTGTATTCTATTCAGTAGACGATCAAGCTTGTATGCAGCAATTTTTTTGAACAGCATGAGCACAATTGCAATCTTCAGAATTAAAATAGAGATCACTACAAAAAGACCCAAGTGAATCAACTCAAATCAGAACACATGTCAAAAGCTAGATGATGAAGAGTATTTAACCAACCTGAAATGTTTTAGAAACTAAAAGCAAATTTTCAAAGAAGTCTTCAGCAGAGAGTATAAACATAGATTAGATGATGAGCAGCAAGTACTCTAGCACTGTTTTAAATCATATCATCAAGACATCAAAAACATTTTTAAGGATCTAGTACTTAAACAGCTTCAAGTATTCAGCCAGAAGTGGCAAAACTGGACTAACAGATTTCATAGCAACATCTGAACAATACTTTGGATGATAATCAGCAGTGTGTTAAAAACAACTGTATACTTTCAGATGCACAATTTACCAAAATAAAATTGGATCAAATAGCTTGATAGCATAAAAATACAGCATGATTACTCATCTAATTGGATCAGAATTCAGCAGCGGATTTGATATATAGCATGAAAACTGAAACTGCACTTTCTGTCCAATTTCAGAGTTGAATCATGTTCACAATTTGATGTGACACACAAAGAGTTCTTGACTTTGTATTCTGAACAAAAACTTGAGGTAAAACTTTTCAGAACACAAGTAATCAGAAAATCACAGGAAAATACATTAAACTCCTTTCCTGAGGTGCTGTAGCAATTCAGACAAATGCACCAAGAATCACAGACTGGGACTCCACTTAATCTGCCAACAAAAACTATTATGAGGACACAATCTAGTCCTAAGCACTGAGATTATACACCATCATGATCAGCAAACAGAAATATCAAGAATCAAAGTGAAAATTTCCTGGCGGTGCTGTAGCAAAACAGAAAATACCAGCAAAACTTTCTAGCCGAATCACAAGAGCTGAGCGACAAAAGGAATAGCGTGCAGATTCTTTAGATGATGAATAGTAATGGAGATTAGCTGAAAGAGGCACACCTTTTGTATTAGATGATCAGCAATCTTTTTCCTTGGATAGCACACTTCAATTGAGGAAATAGATTTCTAGTTTTTGGTAAAGTTGGCAACCCAAAACCCTAGGGTGTGGAGCCCTTTAAATAGGCACACCCTAGATGGATACTTTACAAAGAGACCCTTTAGAATAACCAGAGTAAAAGACCATGAGATATTTTCGGAATTGCATATACTGAAAAATACCCACATTTGACTCTATTTTATTACAACTTGATTCAATACTTTTAATATATTTTCAGAATTTTTGAAGTTCTGAAAAATACTAAAAATTTACACTTACTCTAAATTACTAGACGAAAATAAACTCCTAATTATTGAATTTGTTTTAAAAAAACATTTAGAGATGAGACGATTTTCAGAAAAAACCGACAAAGCCTTCCCAGATCATCGACGATCGTCATCAGTCCGCGAACTCGACTGCCAGCAAGTATCTCCCGCTCTCTATCCCTCGAGCCACCTTGTCACTTGTACTGCCTTCCCTTTCGCTAACTCAAACGACACCTCATCTCGATCAACCATCATCCCAAGTCCGTCTTGATCTCCATGTGTACATCTGAGGTCACTCTCAACTTCGACTGACATCCTTGACCATCTGGCATTAGACTCCTTGTCTAACCCTGATCCCTTGCCATCAACAATTGACGAGTATCTCAACCCTGCACACACGAGACAAGCACACACACACACACTTCCAAGCATCCATACATGAACATCATAGCCAAACCCCGTCAATCACTCATCATAACCTTGAACCACAGTGAAGACCCTCATTTGGTTCGTCAATCTCCCCCTTGATGAGTGCATTGACAATTCAAGATGAAAAGAAGATTGAAAAACAAGTTTAGAACACAAGTGACCATGAAATCCCTAGATAGTGCAAAAAGAAACATGTCACTTGAAAAAGGATGATAGAACAAAGCTTAAAAACTACCTCAAAAACTCAATGAGAACTCAATGAGCAACAAACAGTTCATGAACTCTCCCCCTTTGGCAATGCATACATCAAGATAGCTCCATGAGTTGTGAGAGTAAAGTGTACATGCAATGCTCCTGGAATATAATTAAGTCCAATTACAGTACAAACAATCCTTGTGCCTCATAACCTGTCCTAACCAACTGTATGACAATCTCGAATTAAATAAGAGCAAGCATTTTGATGTTTGAGTAAATAAGAGCATCACTACTCACACTAGCATACTAGACATGGCAAGGTAAGAGAGACAAAAGCTAGTCAAAAACAAACTAGATAAGCACATCCCACTACAGGGAGCTTCAACAAACTTGATATGCGAGAAAATTAAACTTTTTATTCCTTTTCTTTTTAAGTGACAGGGGTTATTTGCAAGTCAACCTTATGCTAACTGACCAAGCCAAGCCTAGGATAAACCATCAAAAGCTTAAGGCATTGATCATGGTATACACTTCAATGTCCCAATTCATACCAAAGTGAAATGGTAAGCAGTCTAGAACAAAGTAGTGCGACGATGCAAACCCATCTGGATCTTTTCAATTTTATCACAAGATAAATATTTTTTTGTTTCATTTTCATCATTCATCATTTTTATTTTTCATTTTTTCATTTTTTTAATTTTGAGCATAACAGGATCAAGTTGCGTATTAGCATCCAAGTGAAAAGGACAAAGCTATCAGGTAAGTAATGAATAGTAAAAACACCCTAGCCTATTCATGCTAGTTTCCAGACTAAGTAATGACCATTTTCAAATTTTCACAAATAAAAGTCATACTCAAGACATATAGTTAGATGTATTCAATCCAAGCGTAATCAACAGAAGAATAAGACAATATTGTAAAAGGCATACTAAAGCATGTACATGTGAAAGCAATTAATCATATTACAGAAGCATATGCAAAAGTACACAACTCCCCCTCACATGATGCCATAAGGATGACAAATGCCAAGCTCTCCCCTCAAAAATGCAAATCGAGAAGCATCAAGAGGCTTGGTGAAAATATCTACAAGATGATTATGGGTATCGATAAAGCGCAATTTGATATCCCCTTATCATTGTGATCTCTTAAGAAATGATAACACACATTAATGTGTTTGGTCATAGAATGTTGCACTGGGTTGTTTGCTAAGCTAATTGCACTTGTGTTGTCACAAAACAGTGGAACTCCTTTAAAATCCAACCCAAAATCCCGCAAAGTAGAAACCATCCACAAAATATGTGCACAACAGCTAGCGACAGCTACATATTCATCCTCGACTGTAGACTGTGCAACGCTACACTGTTTGCGTGAAGACCAACACACAAGAGAAGAACCAAAAAAAGTGACACGTCCCAGAAATACTCTGGCGATCAATAAGACATCCAACAAAGTCAGCGTCAGAAAACCTCTCAAGCATAATGAAGATGATGTAGAATACGAAATGCCAAATTCCAGAGTGTGCTTGAGATACCTTAGAATGCGCTTGACAGCTTAACGATGTGAGGCCCTGGGAGAAGGCTGATAACGAGCGCACAAACACACAACAAAGTGTATGTCTGGCCTCATAGCCATCAAGTAAAGGAGGGAGCCGATCGTGCTCCGGAACTCCTTCTAGTCCACTTCTTCTCTGTCTTCATCTGGATCAAGTGCAATTGAAGTACCTATTGGGGTAGCAAGTGGTTTTGCATCTAACATGTCAAAGCGTTTTAGTAGGTCTTTAGTGTATTTTGTCTGATGAACAAAAGTTCCTTGTTTGCTTTGCTTGATTTGCAAACCAAGGAAGAAAGTCAGCTCGTACATCATCGACATTTCGAATTCCCTGCTCATGGATTCAGCAATCTCGGCCATAAGAGTATGAGATGAACCACCAAAGATTGTGTCATCAACATAAATCTAAAAAAGTAAGAAATCTTTGTCATACATGAGAGTGAACAAGGTATTGTCAACAGAGCCCATTTGTACCCGTGCTCAATCAAGAAGGTCCTAAGGTGGTCGTACCAAGTCCTCGGAGCTTGCTTGAGCCCATATAGAGCTTTGTGAAGTTTAAAGACTCTATGGGGGTACTTGGGATGTTCAAAGACAGGAGGCTGCTTGACATACACATCTTCTCCTATGAAACCATTAAGGAAAGCACCTTTTACATCCATTTGAAAGATTTTAAAGCCATGAGATGATGCAAAAGAAAGCAAGATCCTAATGGCCTCAAGTCGAGCTACTGGAGCAAATGTTTCTCCAAAATTAACCCCCTCGACTTGAGTATACACTATAGCCACAAGTCTAGCCTTGTTTCTCACTGTAGCCCCATCCTCCCCTGTTTGTTTTTGAAAATCCATTTTGTTCCAATGATATGAATGTTAGGGGGTGGATCAACAAGAATCCAAACTTGATTTCTATCAAAATTTTCAAGTTCCTCATGCATGGCGTTGATCCAACTCGCATCAAACAAAGCATGACTAACATCTAGTGGTTCAAAATTTGCGACAAAAGCAGAATCAACGAAATGAGCATGAGATAGGGTTACTCATTCATTTAGCTCACCGATGATCTGTTCAGGAGGATGCATTCTCTGAATACGAAGCGATGCTTCTCTCTATGACATAATCTCTCCCTTAACTCTTGCCGAAGTTTGCTCTAAGCTTCCAGAAGTAGAATCTTCAGGTCCTCTTGTTGATGTAGACGAAGTTTTTGTAGATGCCGTAGAGGGAGGTAGTGGTACAACATCATGATCTTCACCATCTGATGATTCTTCTTCCTCAAAAAAAGTTTCACTCATATCACGCTCACTCGCAAGTTAAAAATCAGAACTAACACATGGAGATGTTTCATTGAATGAGACATCACAAGATTCAACTATAATGTTAGATTCAAGATTGAAAACACGATAAGAGTGACCATGCAAAGAGTAGCCCAAAAAGACTCCATCAGATACGCGTGATTCAAATTTATCCAAATTACCTCGCTTTAGGATGAAGCAACGACATCCAAAAACTCTTAAGTGAGTAACCTTGGGTTTTCTCCCAAAACGAAGTTCATAAGAAGCCACATGTAATAAGGAGCGTAAAAAGATCCTATTGGAGATGTAGCATGTTGTACTCATGGCTTCAGCCCAAAATTTTCTAGGAGTCCTATGCTCATTGAGCATCGTCCTAGCCATCTCCACAAGTGTGCGATTTTTCCTCTCAACAACACCGTTTTGTTGAGGGACTCTTGGTGCAGAAAACTGATGTTTAATTCCATGTTCAAAACAAAAATTTGCAAAACAGCTATTCTTGAACTCGGTGCCATTGTCACTTTGAATGACTTTCATTGCACCGGGGAGTTCATTGAATAGCCTCAATGCTAATCTCCAAAAGTGTATGAACACTTCATCCTTTCTCACAAGAAAGAAAACCCAAGAGTAGCGAGAATAGTCGTCAACAACAACGAGAACGTACCATTTTCCGCCTGAAGAGCTAACCCGGGATGGACCAACAGTATCCATATGAAGAAGCTCTCCGGGTCGCTCAGTCATCACTATGTTTATGGGTGGATGTGAGGTGGCAACCATTTTTCCAAGATGACAAGGAGCACAAACCAGGTTGTTCTCAAATTTGAGCTTGGGCAATCCTCGGATGAGTCCTAGGGCACTCAATCTCGCAACAAGATCAAAGCTCATGTGCCCTAGCCTCCTATGCCACATCCAAAGCTCAGATGAAGGTTCAGCTAAAAGGCAATGAGAAGATCCAAATGACTCAGAGAAGTCAGCTCCAAACACTCTCCCTACTCTCAAGATTTTGCAAACAAAAGCGCTAGAAGAATCAAGCACATGAGAGGCATCACGACCAAAGTGAACCTCAAAACCCTCATCAAGCAATTGAGAGACAAAAATTAAGTTATAGCCTAAGTCCTCAACCAATGCAACATTAGTGAGAGAAAAGTTCTAATTGATTTTGATCATACCTTGGCCTTTCACTTTACTTTTGCGATTGTTTCCAAAAGTGATGTGTTCTCATTGCTTGGTTAAAGTGAAGCTGGAGAACCAAGATGACTTTCCGGTCATGTGGCGCGAACAGTCGGAATCAATAATCCACTTGTCCTCCAAGCTTCCATGCCTTCCCTAAGTAGAGATGGAAGACCTCGAGTACTCAGTGTTGGGTTTAGAAATAAAGTGCCTAGGTATCTAGCACTGAACAACTCGAGAGTTAGGTAAGACAAGAGACTATGTAGGAGGAGAATCATACTGAAAATGAGGTCTTCTTGCAAAGTGTTGAGATCTCCTAAAATTATTTGGACCAAAACCCCTACGTGGTCTAACATCATATGAAGCATGATGTAAACCGCGATGGACATAGTCACCCATATAACTATGAGGAGCCTCAAAATCAGAATAAGTACGATAACCATATTCATGCAAATCAAATAATGGATAATCATGAAAGTTCAAAGCATGAGCACGACGTTCATCCTTCATACGGCGATAACAAAAATCAATCAAATGACCCACACAATGACAATATGAGCAATGGAAAACTTTCTTGTGTGTAGGTTCATAGGTTTCTGGTGCAAACATGACAGTTTATCTTGGTTTTTGCTTTGAGTCTGTCTTGGGTGGTGGAATGATTATCCTTTTAGGTTGGGTTGGATTTTTGGCTTTCTGAGGGGTGTCTAACTGGGCTCAATCTTTTCAAGGGTAGTAGGTAGAGTGAACACAGTTTTGCTTGGGGTATTTGATGAATTTCTCTCATAACCCAACCTAAGAGCTAACCCTGCCCCGTCAGCACACATTTTTGTTTTATCCAAAAGCAAATCCATTTTACCCTTCCCTTCAGTACACTTATTCACCATGGAAAGTAGATAATCATTCTCACACTTAAGTTTTTCGACTTGCTCTCTAGCGAAGTTGAGTTGGTCCTTAAGGATGATGCAGGTGGAACATGACGTCTGCACATCCTTAGAACACTCAGCACTCTCCAATCTAGCCTTAAGTTCATCAACATACTTATCTCTCAAATTAATGCTTTCAATAAGTAAAGAACAATTCAAGCATTCATTGATGACACAAGGACTAGAATCCACCTCCAAAAGTTGTTTCTGAAAATTTTCATGTTTTTCAAGATTTTGAGCATGAATCAGATGCAACTGAGCAAGTTCATTCATTACAACAAGACATGACTCACATTCAGCATTTTCAGACTTAGACTTCAACAAAGCAAGTTCAGTAGAAAGAAATTCAATTTTGAGTTTTAGTTCCTTTCATTCTTTAGCAGAAAGTTTGAGTAGTCTATCTTGTGAAATGATTGCATCATGTAATTCATCATTTTGAACAAGAAGCTGGTCATGAGATAAACTAACCTCAGATGAGTCTAGCTCATTGCTGTTGTGCTTGTCATTGGCCATGAAGCTGAGGCCGTTGAAGTCTATTGTCTTTTCCTTCTTTTCTTCACTCTTGCATGGTTCTTCTTCATCAGAGCTTGGCTCCTCACTTGAGGTGTTGTTTATGTCGCTAAGTGCAGTCACGAATACTCTAGCCACTCTTTTTGCCACTTTTCCTCTTTTGCCTTTGAAGAAGGGTTTTTGTCTCTTTTCTGGTGTTTGTGTTCATGTTCATTCTTTGCTTTCAGTTTTGGGCAATTTGCTTTGATATGGTTAAGATCACCGCACTCAAAACATCCTCGAGAGCCTCCTATTCTTTGATCTCTTCTATCATTGTAGAATCTAGTGAACTTTTTGACTATGAGAACAAGCTCCTCATCGTCCAATGTGTCCATTTGTTCTTTCATGATAGAGACCAAAGAAGACAAGGAAAAACCTCCTGAAAAACACAAACTCCACACAAGTTACCTCCCGATGAGGTTCCACTGCTAGAACTAGAAACTAGTGCCATGGATTGTGGCAAAGAGTTCCCAATTCCAGAATGAGATGCCTTGGCAATCTCAATGGACTTAAGCTTGCTAAAAAGTTTATCTCAAGTCAAAGTGTCAAAACTCATGGACTCTTCAATACTTGAGATCTTTACTTCCTATATGCTACGATCAAGAGCATAGAGAAGTTTGATCGCCCTGTCATGATCCGAGTAAGCTAACGTCCCAATGGAGTGCAAGTTGCTAACAATTCCATCAAAACATGCAAACATGGCATCTACAGATTCGACGGAGCCTTGCACAAATATTTGGTATTCTTGGTTATAAGTGATTTGCCTCCTAGCCTTAATCTGAGAAGTGCCCTCATGAAACGTTCTCAAAGTAGTCCAAATCTCACGAGCAGTTCTAAGGTGCTGGAACTTGTCAAACTCATTGCGACTAAGATTGATGAACATTATGTTTCTTGCTTTGCTATTACAATCGTACTGTAACTTCCCAGTATCTGAAGTACGAGTTTCAGGGATCATATATTGGGAATAAACAATGTCCCAAATAGCACTTCCTTGGCTTAGTAGATAAGCCTCCATGCGCACCTTCCAATAAGCGTAATCTCGACCATCAAACATCAGAATCTTAGAGTTCTTATCCATGTCACCACAAGGATCACAAATCGGTTAAGGTCAACTGGTGATCTAACCGGCTATGATACTAATTGTGGGATCAGAATGGTGACTAGAGGGGGTGAATAGGCGCCTTAACAATTTTTGCAAATTAGATGGCCTGACCAGTACACCCAACACACTTTCCAAAACTTTTAGAATTGCAATTCAGATCAATCAAAATATTTTCTCAACAGATATCTATTTCAGATTCAATGCTTGTCATAGTTCGGAGTTTGTTCTGTCGACAGATGTTGTCAGCAACTGAGTCTCCGAACTAGAGTAAAGTTTTCGGTAGATGATTGGTCAACAAGAATATTTCGATTGTTGGAAGTCCGACAAAGATCAAAAATTTAGAACAATTCTTTAATAGATGCACTCAACACTTTGAATCAATGTTTAACAAAAGAGCTGATGAAATCAACCAAAACAAAACAGTACTAGATCATGAATTGTTGGTGGCAATTGCTATTGAAATAGAACTCAAAATGAGAATTCTGTGCTGAGCATACACATCCAAAATCAAGATTGTTTCAACAAAACTTGTGAGAACAAATTTTTAATTGATAGCAGATGTTGAGTCTTTATCTTAGGAACTAACTACCTCATAAGCAAAAAATCAATTCAATAGTCTTTTGGCCACCCTCAAGTGAACTGAAATGACTGAACCAAAGCAGTATCACAGATTTGGAGTTTTTAGTGTAAACAGAGTGATCAAGCCAAGACGGATTAAGTTCAAGCTTCAAGTGATCAATTCAGAATTCAGATTGAATCAAACAAGTATGCATCAAAGAATTCAGACATTTGACAATACTGTAGCAGATCAAGAGTGTTAAAAAATAGTGAATCACTGAGTCAACTTACTACAAATTTCTGAAGAAACCTGAACAAACCACTTAATTTCCAAATCTGATTCAGTTAAAGTAGATTAGTGTATTGTTTACTTTGCAGATGTGTGAACACTTACTTGATATTTATCAACATCCATTCAGATGAATACAAACTGAGCGCCTAGTCATTTACTTGAAAATTGATCACAGCAATCCGATATTGAAAAACATCTCACAATAGTTATGTAATTTCTGAAACTGAACAGTATCTAGAAATCAGAAAATTCAGTGCAATCAAGGCTAAACTGTGTTAATAGGTTTAAATCATAATGCTCAATGAAGTATATTAAAACAGTTCAGAATTCACTGAAGAAGGTTTCATCAAGCAATATTTTTATCACATAAATTGCAGAAGTAATAGAGCCAAAACATTTTTAGCCAGAAAAACAGTGTTGTATTCTATTAAGTAGATATTCAAGCTTGTATGCAGCAATTGTTTTTTGACACAGCATGAGCACAATTGCAATCTTCAGAATTAAAACAGAGGTCACTACAAAAAGACCCAAGTGAATCAACTCAAATCAGAACACATGTCGAAAGCTAGATGATGAAGAGTATTTAACCAACCTGAAATGTTTTAGAAACTGAAAGCAAATTTTCAAAGAAGTCTTCAGCAGAGAGTATAAACACATATTAGATGATGAGCAGTAAATACTCTAACACTATTTTAAATCAGATCATCAAGACATCAAAAACATTCTTAAGGATCTAGTTCTTAAACAGCTTCAAGTATTCAGCCAAAAAAGGCAGAACTGGACTAACAGATTTCAGAGCAACATCTGAATAGTACTTTGGATGATAATCAGCAGTGTGTTAAAAACAATTGTATACTTTCAGATGCACAATTTACCAAAATAAAATTGAATCAAATAGCTTTATAGCATAAAAATACAACATGATTACTCATCTAATTGGATTAGAATTCAGCAGCAGATTTGATATATAGCATGAAAACTGAAACTGCACTTTCTGTCCAATTTCAGAGTTGAATCATGTTCACAATTTGATATGACACACAAAGAGTTCTTGACTTTGTATTCTGAACAAAAACTTGAGGTAAAACTTTTCAGAACACAAGTAATTAGAAAATTACAGGAAAATACGTTAAACTCCTTTCCTGAGGTGTTGTAGCAATTCAAACAAATGCAACAAGAATCACAGTCTGGGACTCCACTTAATCAGCCAACAAAAACTATTCTCAAGACACAATCTAGTCCTAAGCACTGAGATTATACACCATCATGATCAGTAAACAGAAATGTCAAGAATCAAAGTGAAAATTTCCTAGCGGCGCTATAGCAAAACAGAAAATACCAGCAAAACTTTCCAGCCGAATCACAAGAGCTAAGCGACAAAAGTAATAGCGTGAAAATTCTTTAGATGATGAATAGTAATGGAGATTAGCTGAAAGAGGCACACCTTTTGTATTAGATGATCAACAATCTTTTCCATTGGACAACACACTTCAATTGAGGAAAAAGATTTTTGGTTTTTGGTAAAGTTGGCAGCGCAAAACCCTAGGGTGTGGAGCCCTTTAAATAGGCACACCCTAGAGGGACACTTTACAAAGAGACCCTTTAGAATATTCAGATTAACTAAAAGACCATGAGATATTTTCAGAATTACATATTCTGAAAAATACCCACATTTGACTCTATTTTATTACAACGTGACTCAATACTTTTAATATATTTTCAGAATTTTGGAGGTTCTAAAAAATACTAAAAGTTTACACTTACTCTAAATTACTAGACGAAAATAAACTCCTAATTATTGAAATTAAAAAAAACATTTAGAGATGAGACGATTTTTAGCAAAACCTGACAAAGCCTCCTAGATCGTCGACGATCGTCGTTAGTCCGTGAACTCGACTGCCAGCAAGTCTCTCCCGCTCTCGATCCCTCGAGCCGCCTTGTCACTTGTACTGGCTTCCCTTTCGTTGACTCGAACAACACCTCATCTCGATCAACCATCATCCCAAGTCTTGCTTGATCTCCATGCGTACATCTGAGGTCACTCTCAACTTCGACTGACATCCTCGACCATCTGGCATTAGACTCCCTGTCTAACCCTGATCCCTTGCCATCGATAGTTGATGAGTATCTCAACCCTGCACACACGAGACAAGCACAGACACACACACACACTTCCAAGCATCCATACATGAACATCATAGCCAAACCCCGTCAATCACTCATCATAACCTTGAACCACAGTGAAGACCCTCATTTGGTTCGTCAATCTCCCCCTTGATGAGTACATTGACAATTCAAGATGAAAAGAAGATTGAAAAACAAGTTTAGAACACAAGTGACCATGAAATCCCTAGATAGTGCAAAAAGAAACATGCCACTTGAAAAAGGATGATAGAACAAAGCTTAAAAACAACCTCAAAAACTCAATGAGAACTCAATGAGCAACAAACAGTTCATGAACTCTCCCCCTTTGGCAATGCATACATCAAGATAGCTCCATGAGTTGTGAGAGTAAAGTGTACATGCAATGCTCCTGGAATATAATTAAGTCCAATTACAGTACAAACAATCCTTATGCCTCATAACCTGTCTTAACCAACTGTATGACAATCTCAAATTAAATAAGAGCAAGCATTTTGATGTTTGAGTAAATAAGAGCATCACTACTCAGACTAGCATACTAGACATGGCAAGGTAAGAGAGACAAAACCTAGTCAAAAACAAACTAGATAAGTACATCCCACTACAGGGAGCTTCAACAAACTTGATATGCGAGAAAATTAAACTTTTTATTCCTTTTCTTTTTAAGTGACAGGGGTTATTTGCAAGTCAACCTTATGCTAACCGACCAAGCCAAGCCTAGGATAAACCATCAAAATCTTAAGGCATTGATCATGGTATACACTTCAATGTCCCAGTTCATACCAAAGTGAAATGGTAAGCAGTCTAGAACAAAGTAGTGCGACGATGCAAACCCATCTGGATCTTTTCAATTTTATCACAAGATAAATATTTTTTGTTTCATTTTCATCATTCATCATTTTTATTTTTCATTTTTTCATTTTTTTAATTTTGAGCATAACAGGATCAAGTTGCGTATTAGCATCCAAGTGAAAAGGACAAAGCTATCACGTAAGTAATGAATAGTAAAAACACCCTAGCCTATTCATGCTAGTTTCCAGACTAAGTAGTGACCATTTTCAAATTTTCACAAATAAAAGCCATACTCAAGACATATAGTTAGATGTATTCAATCCAAGCGTAATCAACAGAAGAATAAGACAATATTGTAAAAGGCACACTAAAGCATGTACATGTGAAAGCAATTAATCATATTACATAAGCATATGCAAAAGTACACAACTCCCCCTCACATGATGCCATAAGGATGACAAATGCCAAGCTCTCCCCTCAAAAATGCAAATCGAGAAGCATCAAGAGGCTTGGTGAAAATATCTAAAAGCTAATTATGGGTATCGATAAAGCGCAATTTGATATCCCCTTCTCATTGTGATCTCTTAAGAAATGATAACACACATTAATGTGTTTGGTCATAGAATGCTGTACTGGGTTGTTTGCTAAGCTAATTGCACTTGTGTTGTCACAAAACAGTGGAACTCCTTTAAAATCCAACCCAAAATCCCGCAAAGTAGAAACCATCCACAAAATTTGTGCACAACAGCTAGCGACAGCTACATATTCATCCTCGACTATAGACTGTGCAACGCTAGACTGTTTGCGTGAAGACCAACACACAAGAGAAGAACCCAAAAAGTGACATGTCCCAGAAATACTCTGGCGATCAATAAGACATCCAACAAAGTCAGCGTCAGAAAATCTCTCAAGCATAATTAAGATGATGTAGAATACGAAATGCCAAATTCAAGAGTGTGCTTGAGATACCTTAGAATGCGCTTGACAGCTTAACGATGTGAAGCCCTGGGAGAAGCCTGATAACGAGCGCAAAAACATACAACAAAGTGTATGTCTGGCCTCATAGCCATCAAGTAAAGGAGGGAGCCGATCGTGCTCCGGAACTCCTTCTAGTCCACTTCTTCTCCGTCTTCATCTGGATCAAGTGCAATTGAAGTACCTATTGGGGTAGCAAGTGGTTTTGCATCTAACATGTCAAAGCGTTTTAGTAGGTCTTTAGTGTATTTTGTCTGATGAACAAAAGTTCCTTGTTTGCTTTGCTTGATTTGCAAACCAAGGAAGAAAGTCAGCTCGTCCATCATCGACATTTCGAATTCCCTGCTCATGGATTCAGTAAACTCGGCCATAATAGTATGAGATGAACCACCAAAGATTGTGTCATCAACATAAATCTAAAAGAGTAAGAAATCTTTGTCATACATGAGAGTGAACAAGGTATTGTCAACAGAGCCCATTTGTACCCGTGCTCAATCAAGAAGGTCCTAAGGTGGTCGTACCAAGTCCTCGGAGCTTGCTTGAGCCCATATAGAGCTTTGTGAAGTTTAAAGACTCTATGGGGGTACTTGGGATGTTCAAAGACAGGAGGCTGCTGACATACACATCTTCTCCTATGAAACCATTAAGGAAAGTGCCTTTTACATCCATTTGAAAGAGTTTAAAGCCATGAGATGATGCAAAAGAAAGCAAGATCCTAATGGCCTCAAGTCGAGCTACCGGAGCAAATGTTTCTCCAAAATTAACCCCCTCGACTTGAGTATACCCTATAGCCACAAATCTAGCCTTGTTTCTCACTATAGCCCCATCCTCCCCTGTTTGTTTTTGAAAATCCATTTTGTTCCAATGATATGAATGTTAGGGGGTGGATCAACAAGAATCCAAACTTGATTTCTATCAAAATTTTCAAGTTCCTCATGCATGGCGTTGATCCAACTCGCATCAGACAAAGCATGACTAACATCTAGTGGTTCAAAATTTGCGACAAAAGCATAATCAACGAAATGAGCATGAGATAGGGTTACTCATTCATTTAGCTCACCGATGATCTGTTCAGGAGGATGCATTCTCTGAATACGAAGCGATGCTTCTCTCTATGACAGAATCTCTCCCTTAACTCTTGCCGAAGTTTGCTCTAAGCTTCCAGAAGTAGAATTTTCAGGTCCTCTTGTTGATGTAGACGAAGCTTTTGGAGATGTCGTAGAGGGAGGTAGTGGTACAACATCATGATCTTCACCATCTGATGATTCTTCTTCCTCAAAAAAAGTTTCACTCATATCATGCTCACTCGCAAGTTCAAAATCAGAACTAACACATGGAGATGTTTCATCGAATGAGACATCACAAGATTCAACTATAATGTTAGATTCAAGATTGAAAACACGATAAGAGTGACCATGCAAAGAGTAGCCCAAAAAGACTCCATCAAATGCGCGTGATTCAAATTTATCCAAATTACCTCGCTTTAGGATGAAGCAACGACATCCAAAAACTCTTAAGTGAGTAACCTTGGGTTTTCTCCCAAAACGAAGTTCATAAGCAATAACATGTAACAAGGAGCGTAAAAAGATCCTATTGGAGATGTAGCATGTTGTACTCATGGCTTCAGCCCAAAATTTTCTAGGAGTCCTATGCTCATTGAGCATCGTCCTAGCCATCTCCACAAGTGTGCGATTTTTCCTCTCAACAACACCGTTTTGTTGAGGGACTCTTGGTGCAGAAAACTGATGTTTAATTCCATGTTCAAAACAAAAATTTGCAAAACAGCTATTCTTGAACTCGGTGCCATTGTCACTTTGAATGACTTTCATTGCACCGGGGAGTTCATTGAATAGACTCAATGCTAATCTCCAAAAGTGTATGAACACTTCATCCTTTCTCACAAGAAAGAAAACCAAGAGTAGCGAGAATAGTCATCAACAACAACGAGAACGTACCATTTTCTGCCTAAAGAGCTAACCCGGGATGGACCAACAGTATCCATATGAAGAAGCTCTCCGGGTCGCTCAGTCATCACCATGCTTATGGGTGGATGTGAGGTGGCAACCATTTTTCCAAGATGGCAAGGAGCACAAACCAGGTTCTTCTCAAATTTGAGCTTGGGCAATCCTCGGATGAGTCCTAGGGCACTCAATCTCGCAAAAAGATCAAAGCTCATGTGCCCTAGCGTCCTATGCCACATCAAAAGCTCAGATGAAGGTTCAACTAAAAGGCAATGAGAAGATCCAAATGACTCAGAGAAGTCAGCTTCAAACACTCTCCATACTCTCAAGATTTTGCAAACAAAAGCGCTAGAAGAATCAAGCACATGAGAGGCATCACGACCAAAGTGAACCTCAAAACCCTCATCAAGCAATTGAGAGACAAAAATTAAGTTATAGCCTAAGTCCTCAACCAATGCAACATTAGTGAGAGAAAAGTTCTAATTGATTTTGATCATACCTTGACATTTCACTTTACTTTTGCGATTGTTTCCAAAAGTGATGTGTTCTCATTGCTTGGTTAAAGTGAAGCTGGAGAACCAAGATGACTTTCCGGTCATGTGGCGCGAACAGTCGAAATCAATAATCCACTTGTCCTCCAAGCTTCCATGCCTTCCCTAAGTAGAGATGGAAGACCTCGAGTACTCAGTGTTGGGTTTAGAAATAAAGTGCCTAGGTATCTAGCACTGAACAACTCGAGAGTTAGGGAAGACAAGAGACTATGTAGGAGGAGAATCATACTGAAAATGAGGTCTTCTTGCAAAGTGCTGAGATCTCCTAAAATTATTTGGACCAAAACCCCTACGTGGTCTAACATCATATGAAGCATGATGTAAACCGCGATGGACATAATCACCCATATAACTATGAGGAGCCTCAAAATCAGAATAAGTACGATAACCATATTCATGCAAATCAAATAATGGATAATCATGAAAGTTCAAAGCATGAGCACGACGTTCATCCTTCATACGGCGATAACAAAAATCAATCAAATGACCCACACAATGACAATATGAGCAATGGAAAACTTTCTTGTGTGTAGGTTCATAGGTTTCTGGTGCAAACATGACAGTTTATCTTGGTTTTTGCTTTGAGTCTGTCTTGGGTGGTGGAATGATTATCCTTTTAGGTTGGGTTGGATTTTTGGCTTTCTGAGGGGTGTCTAACTGGGCTCAATCTTTTCAAGGGTAGTAGGTAGAGTGAACACAGTTTTGCTTGGGGTATTTGATGAATTTCTCTCATAACCCAACCTAAGAGCTAACCCTGCCCCGTCAGCACACATTTTTGTTTTATCCAAAAGCAAATCCATTTTACCCTTCCCTTCAGTACACTTATTCACCATGGAAAGTAGATAATCATTCTCACACTTAAGTTTTTCGACTTGCTCTCTAGCGAAGTTGAGTTGGTCCTTAAGGATGATGCAGGTGGAACATGACGTCTGCACATCCTTAGAACACTCAGCACTCTCCAATCTAGCCTTAAGTTCATCAACATACTTATCTCTCAAATTAATGCTTTCAATAAGTAAAGAACAATTCAAGCATTCATTGATGACACAAGGACTAGAATCCACCTCCAAAAGTTGTTTCTGAAAATTTTCATGTTTTTCAAGATTTTGAGCATGAATCAGATGCAACTGAGCAAGTTCATTCATTACAACAAGACATGACTCACATTCAGCATTTTCAGACTTAGACTTCAACAAAGCAAGTTCAGTAGAAAGAAATTCAATTTTGAGTTTTAGTTCCTTTCATTCTTTAGCAGAAAGTTTGAGTAGTCTATCTTGTGAAATGATTGCATCATGTAATTCATCATTTTGAACAAGAAGCTGGTCATGAGATAAACTAACCTCAGATGAGTCTAGCTCATTGCTGTTGTGCTTGTCATTGGCCATGAAGCTGAGGCCGTTGAAGTCTTTTGTCTTTTCCTTCTTTTCTTCACTCTTGCATGGTTCTTCTTCATCAGAGCTTGGCTCCTCACTTGAGGTGTTGTTTATGTCGCTAAGTGCAGTCACGAATGCTCTAGCCACTCTTTTTGCCACTTTTCCTCTTTTGCCTTTGAAGAAGGGTTTTTGTCTCTTTTCTGGTGTTTGTGTTCATGTTCATTCTTTGCTTTCAGTTTTGGGCAATTTGCTTTGGTATGGTTAAGATCACCGCACTCAAAACATCCTCGAGAGCCTCCTATTCTTTGATCTCTTCTATCATTGTAGAATCTAGTGAACTTTTTGACTATGAGAACAAGCTCCTCATCGTCCAATGTGTCCATTTGTTCTTTCATGATAGAGACCAAAGAAGACAAGGAAAAACCTCCTGAAAAAACACAAACTCCACACAAGTTACCTCCCGATGAGGTTCCACTGCTAGAACTAGAAACTAGTGCCATGGATTGTGGCAAAGAGTTCCCAATTCCAGAATGAGATGCCTTGGCAATCTCAATGGACTTAAGCTTGCTAAAAAGTTCATCTCAAGTCAAAGTGTCAAAGCTCATGGACTCTTCAATACTTGAGATCTTTACTTCCTATATGCTACGATCAAGAGCATAGAGAAGTTTGATCGCCCTGTCATGATCCGAGTAAGCTAACGTCCCAATGGAGTGCAAGTTGCTAACAATTCCATCAAAACATGCAAACATGGCATCTACAGATTCGACGGAGCCTTGCACAAATATTTGGTATTCTTGGTTATAAGTGATTTGCCTCCTAGCCTTAATCTGAGAAGTGCCCTCATGAAACGTTCTCAAAGTAGTCCAAATCTCACGTGCAGTTCTAAGGTGCTGGAACTTGTCAAACTCATTGCGACTCAGATTGATGAACATTATGTTTCTTGCTTTGCTATTACAATCGTACTGTAACTTCCCAGTAACTGAAGTACGAGTTTCAGGGATCATATATTGGGAATAAACAATGTCCCAAATAGCACTTCCTTGGCTTAGTAGATAAGCCTCCATGCGCACCTTCCAATAAGCGTAATCTCGACCATCAAACATCAGAATCTTAGAGTTCTTATCCATGTCACCACAAGGATCACAAATCGGTTAAGGTCAACTGGTGATCTAACCGGCTATGATACCAATTGTGGGATCAGAATGGCGACTAGAGGGGGTGAATAGGCGCCTTAACAATTTTTGCAAATTAGATGGCCTGACCAGTACACCCAACACACTTTCCAAAACTTTTAGAATTGCAATTCAGATCAATCAAAATTTTTTCTCAACAGATATCTATTTCAGATTCAATGCTTGTCATAGTTCGGAGTTTGTTCTGTCGACAGATGTTGTCAGCAACTGAGTCTCTGAACTAGAGTAAAGTTTTCGGTAGATGATTGGTCAACAAGAATATTTCGATTGTTGGAAGTCCGACAAAGATCAAAAATTTAGAACAATTCTTTAATAGATGCACTCAACACTTTGAATCAATGTTTAACAAAACAGCTGATGAAATCAACCAAAACAAAACAGTACTAGATCATGAATTGTTGGTGGCAATTGCTATTGAAATAGAACTCAAAATGAGAATTTTGTGCTGAGCATACACATCCAAAATCAAGATTGTTTCAGCAAAACTTGTGAGAACAGATTTTTAATTGATAGCAGATGTTGAGTCTTTATCTTAGGAACTAACTACCTCATAAGCAAAAAATCAATTCAATAGTCTTTTGGCCACCCTCAAGTGAACTGAAATGACTGAACCAAAGCAGTATCACAGATTTGGAGTTTTTAGTGTAAACAGAGTGATCAAGCCAAGATGGATTAAGTTCAAGCTTCAAGTGATCAATTCAAAATTCAGATTGAATCAAACAAGTATGCATCAAAGAATTCAGACATTTGACAATACTGTAGCAGATCAAGAGTGTTAAAAAATAGTGAATCACTGAGTCAACTTACTACAAATTTCTGAAGAAACCTGAACAAACCACTTAATTTCCAAATCTGATTCAGTTAAAGTAGATTAGTGTATTGTTTACTTTGCAGATGTGTGAACACTTACTTGATATTTATCAACATCCATTCAGATGAATACAAACTGAGCACCTAGTCATTTACTTGAAAATTGATCACAGCAATCCGATATTGAAAAACATCTCACAATAATTATGTAATTTCTGAAACTGAACAGTATCTCGAAATCAGAAAATTCAGTGCAATCAAGGCTAAACTGTGTTAATAGGTTTAAATCATAATGCTCAATGAAGTATATTAAAACAGTTCAGAATTCACTGAAGAAGGTTTCATCAAGCAATATTTTTATCACATAAATTGCAGAAGTAATAGAGCCAAAACATTTTTACCCAGAAAAACAGTGTTGTATTCTATTAAGTAGATATTCAAGCTTGTATGCAGCAGTTGTTTTTTGACACAGCATGAGCACAATTGCAATCTTCAGAATTAAAACAGAGGTCACTACAAAAAGACCCAAGTGAATCAACTCAAATCAGAACACATGTCAAAAGCTAGATGATGAAGAGTATTTAACCAACCTGAAATGTTTTAGAAACTGAAAGCAAATTTTCAAAGAAGTCTTCAACAGAGAGTATAAACACATATTAGATGTTGAGCAGTAAATACTCTAACACTATTTTAAATCAGATCATCAAGACATCAAAAACATTCTTAAGGATCTAGTTCTTAAACAGCTTCAAGTATTCAGCCAAAAAAGGCAGAACTGGACTAACAGATTTCAAAGCAACGTCTGAATAGTACTTTGGATGATAATCAGCAGTGTGTTAAAAACAATTGTATACTTTCAGATGCACAATTTACCAAAATAAAATTGAATCAAATAGCTTTATAGCATAAAAATACAACATGATTACTCATCTAATTGGATTAGAATTCAGCAGCAGATTTGATATATAGCATGAAAACTGAAACTGCACTTTCTGTCCAATTTTAGAGTTGAATCATGTTCACAATTTGATATGACACACAAAGAGTTCTTGACTTTGTATTCTGAACAAAAACTTGAGGTAAAACTTTTCAGAACACAAGTAATTAGAAAATTACAGGAAAATACATTAAACTCCTTTCCTGAGGTGCTGTAGCAATTCAAACAAATGCAACAAGAATCAGTCTGGGACTCCACTTAATCAGCCAACAAAAACTATTCTCAAGACACAATCTAGTCCTAAGCACTGAGATTATACACCATCATGATCAGTAAACAGAAATGTCAAGAATCAAAGTGAAAATTTCCTAGCGGCGCTATAGCAAAACAAAAAATACCAGCAAAACTTTCCAGCCGAATCACAAGAGCTAAGCGACAAAAGGAATAGTGTGAAAATTCTTTAGATGATGAATAGTAATGGAGATTAGCTGAAAGAGGCACACCTTTTGTATTAGATGATCAACAATCTTTTCCATTGGACAACACACTTCAATTGAGGAAAAAGATTTCTGGTTTTTGGTAAAGTTGGCAGTGCAAAACCCTAGGGTGTGGAGCCTTTTAAATAGGCACACCCTAGAGGGACACTTTACAAAGAGACCCTTTAGAATATTCAGATTAACTAAAAGACCATGAGATATTTTCAGAATTACATATTCTGAAAAATACCCACATTTGACTCTATTTTATTACAACGTGACTCAATACTTTTAATATATTTTCAGAATTTTGGAGGTTCTAAAAAATACTAAAAGTTTACACTTACTCTAAATTACTAGACGAAAATAAACTCCTAATTATTGAAATTAAAAAAAACATTTAGAGATGAGATGATTTTCAGCAAAACCTGACAAAGCCTCCTAGATCGTCGACGATCGTCGTTAGTCCGTGAACTCGACTACCAGCAAGTCTCTCCCGCTCTCGATCCCTCGAGCCGCCTTGTCACTTGTACTGGCTTCCCTTTCGTTGACTCGAACAACACCTCATCTCGATCAACCATCATCCCAAGTCTTGCTTGATCTCCATGCGTACATCTGAGGTCACTCTCAACTTCGACTGACATCCTCGACCATCTGGCATTAGACTCCCTGTCTAACCCTGATCCCTTGACATCGATAGTTGATGAGTATCTCAACCCTGCACACATGAGACAAGCACAGACACACACACACACTTCCAAGCATCCATACATGAACATCATAGCGAAACCCAGTCAATCACTCATCATAACCTTGACCCACAGTGAAAACCCTCACTTGGTTCCTCATGACATGTTTCTATGCGTTCTGGGTGGCTTTGCCGAGTGTTATTTTATGTGGCACTCGGCAAAGCCCCAGTGTCACACGTCAGCTACCCCCGAGAGAGGCTTCGCCGAGTACCATGTGGGGCACTCAGTAAAGGTCTTCGCCGAGTGCCACGTGGGGCACTCGGTAAACTACTGCGCTAAGTGCCACGTGGGGCACTCGGTAAATGGCCGTTAACGCGTCCCCGATCATCAGACGACTACGTTTGCCGAGTGCCCCACGTGCCACTTGGCGAAGTCTATATATATTGCACTCGACGAATACCCGCATCGTCGATATGGCTTGTGCCGAGTGTGGCACTCGCTGAAGCCTTCGCCGAGTGTGGCACTCGTCGAAACCTTTGCCGAGTAGAAAAAAGGCTTCACCGAGTACCCGAAGCACTCGGCAAACAGGCATAACCGGTAATAAAGAACTGTTATTTAATTATAACGTAACATGCATGTTATCTGGTAGTATAAAAAGAATGTTCAGACCATTGAAGAGGTTGCTAACGTGAGAGAAATATTATTTATCCCTGCTTAGAAAGCAGTCCAATGCACATGCACTGTAGGCCAAAGGACGACTCGGTGGCCAAAGGACTACTTGGTGGTACACCTTAGTCCACGATCATATTGAATTGACCATGCATATATATGCATGTGTGATTCTGGAAGCTAACCATTCCATATAACACTGTTAGGTAGCAAAAGATCTTGTAATAATAATATAGTATATTGGAAATAAAGTGTACTACCACAATAATGTTATCATGCGTATACAGTACATTTATGAGTATATATATTCTTTGAATATACTTCTAAATTTCGTATAAAGCTAGCTACCTGATATTTCTGACCTAACAGCACCCGCCAGATCATATCGATGTACGCGCTCGTATACCAATAGCTAGCTAGCTGGTCACATACGTTAGTTTGTCATGATGCGAATTATATATGTACATGAATAATAGCAAGTTCTCTACAACGGAATTAATATGATCCTTTGTAGAGAAGAAGAAACGAAAGAATGATAAGAAACCACGTCATGGAGTTGTTGAATAAGGTTCACCACCTGCCAATAACAAGCGCAATTAATAAATTTCTTAGACGGGCCGGATCAGCTTCTAACTTAAAAGCTAGAATCTAGATCAAACAGTTTTTTGATCACCTAACTTTTCCAGATTCTGCATATTCTTTATAACCCACATTTTACAGCTTCTCAATTCAACTTTGTATGAATATTACTTACTATGCTATTAAAATATATCATTTCATGTAAAATTTTAGTAAAATATATCATTTTAATATAATTTCAAAATATATAATTTTAATATAGATATTACAAAATTTCATGATTAGAATAATTTACATGTAAAATTACATATTAATAATGTAACTAAACATCGTGACCTATCAAAATATAAATCCACAACTATAAACAGTTTCTCAGCTTTTATATAACTCAGAGCTCACAACAGTTTTTTTTAATCTAAATCTCAAAACACACGCTAAACCTGCACTTCGATCGCACGACTCAGTAATGAATTCCACACATATATTTCCGGGCGCCCCAACTGCCCAAGCAAATCTTAAATTGATAAATTATAGCATGTATACACAGGAAATCATGAATCCAGCAAAAGCTAACTAAATTAAGCTGCCTACATGCATTGTGATGATATACGTATGCAGTACCCATTAACGCTAGAAGAACGATCAAAATAATATAACTTATTTATTTTTGAATTAAACAGGAGCTGTTCGACACGATTTTATGTCTCTGCAGTAACAACCGTATATCATTGACAGTGCATGCTTAATTAAGCCCAGATATGTAAATTAATCACTGTATGTAATTCACACGATCATAATTAAAACAGGAGACCTTCACAAATCACAACTCCGAAACAAGAAGGATCACTTATTTGAGCAAAAGGAAGGCATACGCTCGCGCACGGCTAGCTAATATGGAAATCAAGTAAAGTGGGAGAGGTGAAGGAGCACTAAGCTCGATCGATCAGGAGCAGCCGTTTTGCACCCGGAGAGGGCTGGAGGCGGCAGCTGGCGGGGCCGTCCGATCCGGGCGGCGCGTGCAGCACTCGGCGACGAGCGCCCGGCGCGCCGTGAGCAGGTCGGGCGGCACGAGCGGGCGGTCGAAGACGGCGCAGTCCACCCAGTCCTTGAGCAGCTTCTCCTGCCCCCACATGTCCGGCACCCACACCCGCCCCGCCATCTCCCTCCTGTGTCGCTTCAGCCTCTCCCGCGTGCTCTCCTGGCCATCGTCCGCCGCGGATTCCTGCTTCTGCTTCTGCTCGTGCTCCTTTTCCTTTTCCTTTGCCGCCGGATCCGGATCCGGCACCGGCACCTCTTCCTCTGAAGACGCCGACGACCCCTCCGAAGCTTGCACGGGAACCGCCGACTCTTGGTGATCGGACGCCGTCGTCTCGGGCACCAGAGGCACCGGATCTAGAACCTTCTCCTTCTCTTCCTCCGACTCCAACGTCGACCTCTCTGCGGACTGCTCCGGATGTGCAGCCGCATGGTGATTGGACGACGCCGTGTCGACCGCCACCGGCCGGTTAATTGTTTCCTCCTCCTCCGACGTCGCGGCCGCAGCCAGGTTGTCACTGCCGACGCCCATGCATGGCTCGGCCGGGTGATCTGTGCAGGGATCCGCCGCCGCTTCGGCGTCGCCGGCGATCTCCATTCAGCTAATTAACCGACCAACCTACTACGCACTCGATCGGGCCGGCACGACAGGCGCGCGCAGCAGCGTTCCTGCCTGGCTTTCCTGTACGGTGATATAGCACGCGAGCGCCGCGAGGGGGGCAAAAGATCAGGGGAAGTGGTGGGGGACGGGTGGGGGAGGAAGCGGACACGTTACGAGGAGGGATCCGGCAAGAGGAGGAGATGGAGAGGAGCGTGGCCCTGCTGCTGCATGTGGCTGCCGTTGCCTCGCGACGTGGCCGGTGGCGGCCAACAACGTAACGTACGTAGAAGGAGAAGCGCGTGTGGGCGGAGTAGGTAGGCAACCACCAGTAGTCAGTAGACCACAACAGTCCACCGCGGCGACGCGAGCCTCGCGCCGTCGCGCGCGCTTCGAAGTATTTGCGGGTGGTTTCGTTTGGTTTGGAGCGAGCTAGCGCGTGTGAGGCTGAAAGCAGTGCGGGGTGGCCGTGGCTGCATCACGCTTGTAAAATCAGCCCGCGTCGGGATCGCAGTTTCTAAATATGTTTCTATATTTAGTCACATTTTGTTTTAAAAAACGAACTGATAATTGTTTGGTATTGATAATGAGACAAGTGAAAACCGAATTTTAATTAACGAAATGGACGAAAATGATGACATGCGAATGAACCCTGACCTGGCACACATGCATGGGAGGGCAGCACCGGTCCCATCCAGCGCTGATGTCCGTTGTCGTCCGCAGTCTTCACGTCAAAAGTGAAGAATCTAACCCGGCAGCCGGGCAGGCACGGTAAAACACGTCTCTGCATCGTCGTCGACGACGGTGCCATGGATCACCGTATTATCTCACTCGGGACAAAATGAAAACCTATTGGTGGCACCGTACAACAAAACACAGCACAGAGCAGCAATTGCAAACATATCGCCCGTTGCACAACAACTAAAAAACCGTGCCAAATTGATCCAAATGAACTGGGGAGTACAGTCATTTATATATTCCACTATTTCCTGACAATGAAGAAAAATGCGGCCTGTCCACTTGTCCTTCGCCAGGTGGCCCGTGAGAAAAGCACTGGAGCACCTCCGGTCGCTAGACCAACCGGAGGGAAAGAACAGGCCTAATGACCTACTGCATAACTATTTATGGTTTCAGTAGAGCTGAAGTTACAACATTTTCTTTGACTTATACAAAATGCAGAGTGTAAAGTGGCTTGTGCTTGTGCTGCAATTTTGGCGTGATCGGTTGTCCGAAGCCAAGCAATCACCGGTGGAACATTCTCCGTCATCAACCAGAACCAGTCTCTTAGTTTCTTCCTAAGAGTGAAAGTGGTGCATACATGTGACCTGAGATCAATTGGTTGCTCATGGCCCTCTGCATTGCTGTGACTGTCGGATTCCATGATACCAAGCAAATGAGAAATGCATCTGGTGAGTTCACATGACTGTCCTATCAGCTATACTTGATTGCAATTTCAGTTCTTTTCACAACTTTCTGCAATAATAAAACTGACGGTAACAATGATGTCCATGAACTGATGAAACCAAGTACTCTGAACTACCACAACACATCTGCATTGGATTTTTAGCATGTTGCTAAGATTGTGAATTATGGCAGTGAGTGATGCTGGTGACACATGCCTACATCATATCCGACAACCTACATTTGACTTTTTATCTATTTGTAACTTTGTACATTTTGAAGAGCTATATGTGTACTAGGATCCTATCAAAACCTCTACAATATTATATTATTGTGTCAAGCTAAAGAGCATGTTATGGGAATACTTTGTTTAATTAGGATTTTATGGTATGAGTTGTGCAATAAGATGTTTTTACCGCTAAGACGATCAAGTTTGTGCTCATTTCAGTTTGTTCTACCGTCTTAGGGTTAACATTATATATAATAAAATGTTTTATTTTGGACAATGTAAAGGTCAAACCAGCCTCAATGCAAGCGCGCCAATGGCACGCCCCAGTCTCAATGGACATCATAAGTGGCGCGCCAAGGCGCGCCCTAACATCTAGTTTAGAAACCATAAAGGCCGGCGGGCTGGGGAGGAGCCATGCTGAATAGTGTGGGCCTCATGGCTCCAGGTGTGATGAGTCATTGTCAACGATAGTCAAAGAGGACAGAAGAAGAGAGGAGATCTGCTGTTTCATGGGCCGCGTGTGACTCAGGTACACGGGCAGCGAGCGACTGTCGGGCTGAAAGAGCTACGAAGTCGGGCTGGCCCAATCCGGATACATGGGCCAAAAGCAGTAGAAGACCCACTGGGCTGTTGACCAAGATTGACTCAGGTACACGGGCGGTGAGTGATTGCCGGGCTGAGAGAGCTGCGGAATCAGGCCGGCCCAATCCGGGTACCTGGTGCAAAGTCGGTGGAGGCTTTGTCAGTTTCGGCGCAAAACTGACAACCGTTGATTCTGTATCGGACTGTTCAAAAGAGAAGTCGTAGTCGCTACGAAAGCTTAGCTTCCGGATAAGTCATCTGTATCTCTAGGCCCACAGTCAGTCGAGTCTGTAAAAAAAATCCTAAGGGAAGTTGAGTCTTTTCCTTTATTTTAGCGTCTGTAAAAACCCTAAGGGGCTGGTGGAATATTCTAGGTCATTGGGCAGCCTATAAATAAGGCCCCAATCCCTAGGGTTGGACTACCCCTTCCAGAATTCACTTTTCAATCTATTGGGTCATTTTGCTCCCTGCAGTTTCTCTCTCCTGTGTGTGCGCCGCCAGGCTGCTTGCTGCTGTTCATCCTGTTTGTTCCCTGTTTTGGATGATTCTATTCCTTCTGCTTCAAGTGTAGCATCTCATTATTAGCTCTGCTGTTTTATTTTGTTGTGCACAGCAAATTTATTCCTGAGTTATTGGTGCTTCTGTTCCCTCTGTTCTTCACGCAAGTAGTACTAGTTCTTGCTGTTGCAAGTAGTACTACTTCACTGTAGCAACAGTACACTAGTACTCTAGCCTTGCTTTTTCCTGCACAGCTTTTTGATCGAATAGACAGGGCTAAAGTCCCTTTTCTGACTGTTTCTGGCGAAGCCCCTTCTCTCTGTTCGAAGTCTCTCAGCTCCGTGAGGCAGGCTTCGATCTGACATCCTTGAGGGCTTCGCTTGAACTTCGACTTCGCTTTGTGTTCTGTGTTTCTATCTTCGAAGTATGTTTTGCACTTAGTCTGTTGGCTTGACATACTTCGACCATCGTTGCGAAGTTGTACTCCGACTCGAGCTCTTCAAAGTCAATACCTTGACATGCTTCGAAGTTAGCTTCGGAGCTTGTCTCTCTGGTAGACTTCGCTCAACGTGAGTCCCTTCTTGCTGTCATTCTCGAAGGTCACAGTGTGTGGGTTCGGAGCATGTCTTTTGAAGTTAGTCTTCTGGTTGAAGGTCATAACTTCGTTCATCTCTCCTTGACCAAGCTAGCTCCGAAGGAAGAGTGTAGACTTCATTTTGTCTTGCTGCCGTGTGCTAGGCTTCGCTTATCTTTCGAAGGTTGATTTTTCTGTGTATCGCGTTCGAAGCTGTCTGTTCGAAGGTTGGACTTCGAAGTACACTGTTCGAAGCAAGCTTCGACACTGTCATACTTTACTTCGAAGCATACTTCGCTCTTTGCCACACTCGAACTAGGCTAGACCAAACAAACCTTCGGCACGTCAACATCAACCTTCGCACAACTTCGACAAGGGACTCCGAAGCAGGCTTCGGCACTGCGAAGCAGGCTTCGACACAACGAAGCAGGCTGCGCCAAGTTTCGAACAGGAGACAGATTACGAACAGTAACTTCTCATTCCACTCTTTGTGCACTTAGATTGTTGTACCGAGAAGTTTGATTTGCCCTATATTGTGTATATTGTTTATCTGTCTATTAGCACTGTATTGATGTCTCTTGGTTTTCAACATCAGTTGCTTCTAGGCTAAATACCTTTAGACTTAGGCAATCTGTTCACGCTTTGCTGCTTAGTCTTTTGAGGTGCGTTGGGTGTTGGGAGCAGGCCATTGATTCGAAAGAATTTTTAGGCGCCCATTCACCCCCCTCTGGTCGCTACTTTCGGTCCTACAGCTGGGCGCCCCGCCGGCCAGGCCACGTCATCCTTTTTTTGCTAATCGTCTGATCACCTTTCTATCGTTTTCGGCCGTTCGATCAGAAAGCTATGTTTACATGCGCTCTGTTTGCTTTTGTTTAGCCGTGTTTTATGGGTGGTTGACAGAATGACAGCCCTGCGGCTTTTCCTGTTAAGACAGTTCGATAAGATGTGAACTGTGTAGTACTTTTTTATCTTTTTCCTGTGCGCCTTTCGCTGCATTCGAGATGAATACAGTGCACTGTGCGTCACTTATGTAGGAGTCAGGAGGCAAGCAAAGAAAAACTTGACCTATACTGTGCGTGTGTTGACTGCTCCTGCTTCCATCTGCCCTCAAACCTTCTTCCCCGACAGTAGCGCTCGCCTCCTCACATTTTATCCCCACGAGCTCCCTCCCTTCCCCTCCCTAGCTAGGGTTTATTCAGAGCCCCACACTCCGCTCCAATGGCGCTCGTGGGCTCCTCCACCTTGGTCCGCCTCCGTCGCTGGGGACTTGCTTCGCCTCCGTCGCCACTGGAGACTTCTACGCTTTCACCTACGGCATCACCGGGGACTTGCTCCGCCTCCACCTCTACTCTCTAAGGAATGTTGGCTCTGTGGTGGCCACCAGCGGTCGGTGGCGTGGCTCCAATGTTGCTTGGTAACTTTATCGGTGCGTGCATATGTGGCCGGATCTGATGCGGAAGGCCAAAAACGACAGCCTCGGCAGCCGACGTAAGAATTACCTGTAAGAAACTTTGTTTTTTGTCTTTTGTTTCTTGATTTGGCAGTTTATTGGGCAATACTACTTCGAGGGGTGGTATGATCAGAGAAATGATTAACTGTAAAAAGTTTTTTTTGCTAATTTGGTTTTATTGGCCAAGGTTTCAGGTCCTCTTTCTTCGGTGTGGAAAGAATGGGTCAAATGGTGTGTCGAGTTTGGTATTGAAGCTAATGTTATTATCGTTGTTCCATATGATTGGAGGTTGCCCTCTTCGATGCTTGAGGAGAGGGATTTGTACTTTCATTTATTATAGTTTATAATACTTGATTTGTCTTGCCAAATGACAATCAATTTTCCTCATAGCGCACAGCTTATTGCTTTTTATATTATTTGATATTTTTGGAAATATATTAGTACACATTGTTTATATTTAATTTTCCAAATTCAAGTTTATATAATGCTTGATGACATTGTGTTATTGGAGGAATTCATTGTTGCATGCAGAGAGATGTTGGTATTTTGATGCTCATAGTACTTGTCAATGCAGGTTAACTTTTGAAACTGCATTGAGACTTTGAGGAGGGCCTTCTTTAGTATTTTCTCATTCCATGGGAAACAATGTGTTCCGCTATTTTTTGGAATGGTTGAAAGCTCTACGTGCACCTCCGCATTGACCCATACGTCTAGACTGAGTGGAACTTCGGATAAAAACTAAGATGTTTTACCTTGCATTGCTCTCAAGATATTTATTTTTACCTCTCTTTTACTAGCCCTTGGTGTTTATTGGTGTATATATTTGTGTTACGAGGAGCGGTAGTTTTTATTTTCATTTTTTAGAATGTAAATGTGATTCCTGACATTGTTTTGTTCATATTGTTGTTGATAGTGACGGTTTGTGGCCTCAGTTTGGCTAATATTTACAACTCCCTGCAGCATGGGGCGAAACTTTTACTCCATCTATTCATTCCATGGATGTTGATAGCAAGGCTTCCAACGATGTGCTCTAGCAGTCTCTAGCATGGCTGAACAAGGCCGCTAAATCATGTATCCTCTCATCCTGGCACAAATTAAGATCTGTGGGGAGCTATTCTGCACTCTTCTCAATGTGATCAACCAGATAACCACTTGTTGTGAGCACTTGTTCGCACTTCACAGGTATGTTTCTTATGCACTGCTCTTGCTTCCGGTCCTGAAATTTATAGGTTTATAGAGATATTTTTTGATGTGAAACTGACCGTTTTGGTGCAGGTTGACATGACAAGCAGTAGCCCTATAACTTTTTTTGAGGCAGTAGTTAAGTTGAGCTGTGAAATTATAGAGTTTCACTCGACAAAAGATAGGGCTCTGGTTGACACATTCATTATGTGTTTAGTTGTGTATGTCCATGAAAAGAATGATTATGAGGTATTCCTTATATTTTTTTTGGAAAATTTTTTATAGCTATTCGCTGAGGATTTTTTGCCCTTTGATCTATACAGTTTGATTAGGTTTGAGGTGATTTTGATTTCTCAGTGATCAATTGTATCTATCGATGAAATTTCTCAATGTATTGCAACGATGGCCTGAGTATGATTTGGTTTTAAAAGCGAAAACAACATGATTTTTTATGTGCTTCTTCTTAGATGTATTAAAGGATCAAATTGATCGATATTTGTTGCCGATCAATCTTGGAAGCTCCTTTGGATTGCAACGATATTCTTCTTGTTAGAATTCTTAAGCGAGAGGCACATGTTTATCATATCATCATTGTTTTCTGAATTTATGTGCCTCATACTTTACTTTTGACAAGCACTACCTATAAAATGATGTGGTGGGCGATGTTAGCAAATAAATACAAGACTTTATCAGGAGGAACAAAAAGGACTCAACCTTCCATCTGTATCTCATCTTAACATAGGGTAAGTCAACATGTGTAATTTGTGGTTCCACCATGCTTTTGACCCATGTTATTATGAATTTGGTGGAGCATCATAGAATATAGCACTAGGATTTCATATCATTCTTTTTATTTATTCGTCATGCTAAGTAATAGAATATAGCATATGTTATTATGAATTTGGTTTGTTGTGGATGCTTTGTAGGCAAGTTAGGATTTAATAATATTTGAGAATGAAGCAGATGTAGCTACAGACCAAGATGCTAGATATGAGAAGCCTTTGGTTGCTAGATTGACTATAAAATCTGGAAAGAAAGGCCACACATTTTTCTTGCCCACTAAACTGATTTATTTGATATTTACACCTTTTTCTTTTGTATACTTTTTCCTTGTTTAACTCATATTATATTTCATCATTTTGTAGATAGAAAGCCTTGCAAAATCTATTTGTACCGTTGCAAACATGGAAGATCCTATTGATCAGATACTTAAAAAGACAGAGGTAAATGCTTGTATTGCCGCTGCATTCTAAAGTCCTAGAAAAAACATCTCTAATTAAATTTTACTAAAATTCTAGATGGTATGTCGATTAGGATTTAACCAAAAGTTTGCCTTTTTAGGTTGCTGATGATTTAGTTCTTGAGAAAACATCTTGCCCTTTAGGTGTTCTCTTGATTGTTTTTGAGTCGTGACCTGATGCCTTGATTCAGGTATTTTGTTTTAACAATGCAACATAGTTATTTTCCCTGGATACATATATACTTCAAGTAATTAAATTTTTACTAATATTATTGTTAGATTTCATAATTGGCAACTCAAGGTGGTAATGGTCTTCTCCTAAAAGGCAGAGAAGAAGCTATCAGATCAAACACAATATTGCATAAGGTATTTTTTTACCCTGCTTACTGCATAACTATTTATGGTTTCAGTAGGGCTGAAGTTACAACATTTTCTTTGACTTGTGCAAAATGCAGAGTGTAAAGTGGCTTGTGCTTGTGCTGGCAATTTTGGCGCGGTTGTCGGAAGCCAAGCAATCACCGGTGGAACATTCTCCATCATCAACCAGAACCAATCCCTCAGTTTCTTCCTAAGAGTGAAAGTGGTGCATACATCTGACCTGAGATCAATTGGTTGCTCATGGCCCTCTGCATTGTTGTGACTGTCGGATTCCACGATACCAAGCAAATGAGAAATGCATCTGGTGAGTTCACATGACTGTCCTATCAGCTATACTTGACTGCAATTTCAGTTCTTTTTCACAACTTTCTGCAATAATAAAACTGACGGTAACAATGATGTCCATGAACTGATGAAACCAAGTACTCTGAACTACCACAACACATCTGCATTGGATTTTTAGCATGTTGCTAAGATTGTGAATTATGGCAGTGAGTGATGCTGGTGACGACATGCCTACATCCTACAACCTACATTTGACTTTTTATCTATTTGTAACTTTGTACATTTTGAAGAGCTATATGTGTACTAGGATCCAATCAAAACCTCTACAATATTATATTATTGTGTCAAGCTAAAGAGCATGTTATGGGAATACTTTGTTTAATTAGGATTTTATGGTATGAGATGTGCAATAATATGTTTTTACCGCTAAGACGATCAAGTTTGTGCTCATTTCAGTTTGTGCTACCGTCTTAGGGTTAACATTATATATAATAAAATGTTTTATTTTGGTCAATGTAAAGGTCAAACCAGCCTCAATGGAAGCGCACCAATGGCGCGCCCCAGTCTCAATGGACATCATAAGTGGCGCGCCCCAGCATCTAGTTTAGAAACCATAAAGGCCGGCGGGCTGGGAGCCCTGCCGGCCAGGCCACGTCATCCTTTTTTTGCTAATCGTCTAATCACCTTTCTATCGTTTTCGGTCGTTCGATCAGAAAGCTATGTTTACATGCGCTCTGTTTGCTTTTGTTTAGCCGTGTTTTTTGGGTGGTTGACAGAATGACAGCCCTACGACTTTTCCTGTTAAGACAGTTCGATAAGATGGGAACTGTGTAGTACTTTTTTAGCTTTTTCCTGTGCGCCTTTCACTGCATTCGAGATGAATACAGTGCACTGTGCGTCACTTATGTAGGAGTCAGGAGGCAAGCAAAGAAAAACTTGACCTATGATGTGCGTGTGTTGACTGCTCCTGCTTCCATCTGCCCTCAAACCTTCTTCCCCGACAGTAGCGCTCGCCTCCTCACATTTTATCCCCACGAGCTCCCTCCCTTCCCCTCCCTAGCTAGGGTTTATTCAGAGCCCCACACTCCGCTCCAATGGCGCTCGTGGGCTCCTCCACCTTGCTCCGCCTCCATCGCTGGGGACTTGCTTCGCCTCCGTCGCCACTGGAGACTTCTACGCTTTCACCTGCGCCATCACCGAGGACTTGCTCCGCCTCCACCTCTACTCTCTGAGGAATGTTGTCTCTGTGGTGGCCACCAGCGGTCGGTGGCGTGGATCCAATGTTGCTTGGTAACTTTATCGGTGCGTGCATATGTGGCCGGATCTGATGCGGAAGGCCAAGAACAACAGCCTCGGCAGCCGACGTAAGAATTACCTATAAGAAACTTTGTTTTTTGTCTTTTGTTTCTTGATTTGGTAGTTTATTGGGCAATACTACTTCGAGGGGTGGTATGATGCATGGAGAGTTTACGGCGCAAACTCACAAAGATGGACTTTAGAGCTACTCCTAGGGTAGGAAAAGTAGAAAGGTAATGCAATTCAAAGCAAGAGCTTTGGGGTTGATCATGGCGACGATTTGAATCGTCCTAACCCATATATTTATAAGGGCTAGACTTGACGTTCCTGGCTACATCTCTAACTCTAACTTGATTAGGATTCGGCTAAAAATAGATAAAATTTGATTAGGGATCAAAACAATCTGAAACCTATTAACAGATTCACTCCTAGGCCTACCCGAAGTGGGCCTTCGGTAGGCCTGCCAAAGTAGGCCTGTCGGGCCGAAGCCTGCATGCGAAGCAGGCCGTCGAAGGGGCAGCCAAAGCCTTAATTCAGATGGGCCTTCGGCACTTCGGGTTTTGGGCTGGAATTGCATATTTTCAGTCTAAATTACCAATTTTGACTTTGGACAATCTTGACCATTAATGCCATTTTTTGCTATCAACACATGCCCCCTGCGTTTTGGCAAACTTTAGTGAGCCAAAAGCACAACGAGCTAAGTGCGATATGATCCATATCGGCCTTTCGACACTTAAACATTTTTCCACACACTCAGGAAGTACTTTTTCAAATACCTACCATTCAAAGCTCTACGAAATCGCTCTCCTTGAAAGGACTCTAACAAATATGCATTACCTGGAGTGATTTTGACCACTCTAAAAGGACCTTCCCAACTAGGCGACTATTTACCAACCTTTGGGCTTTTAGTGCCTAAAGGCAAAATCGTCTTCCAAACCAAGTCGCCAACTTGAAACGATTTTGCTCTCACTTTCTTATTATATGCTCTAGCCACTATTCTTTTGTCTCTTTCTATAGCCTCTAGAGCTTTTAGTTTCTTATCAGTCACCTCTTCCAAATTATCCTTCAAAAGAGTTTCATACTCATCGACCGATAAGCCATCTTTTTAAGTAATCTCAAAGAGACAAGATTCACCTCTACGGGTAAAACAACTTCTTGTCCATACACCAACTCATATGGACTTACCTTGGTGGCACCATGCTTTGCAACTCTACATGCCCATAATGCCTCAAAAATCACTTCATACCACCTTTTAGGAAACTCTTCAATTCTTCTCTTAATGAGCTTAATCACAGTTTTATTACTAGACTCGGCCTAACCATTGACCTGAGCATAGTATGGTGAAGATTTATCAACTTTATACCATAAGATTCGGCAAAATCACACACTTCTTTAGAAACAAATGATGTACCCTGATCTGTAGTAAGAGTTTGAGGAATACCGAATCTATGTATAATGTGCTTCAAGATGAAATCAATTACCTCGTTCTGTGTCATTTTCTTGAGAGGCACGACCTCAGTCCACTTGGTGAAGTAATCTGTAGCCATCAACATGAACCGATGCCCTTTTGAAGAGGAAGGATAAATTTGGCCAATGAAGTCCAAGGCCCAACTTCGGAACGACCATGGTTTGATAATAAGATTAAGTAAAGATGCAAGAGCAAGCTGAATATTACTAAACCTTTGACAAGCTCACATCCTCTATAGTACTTAAAACAATCTTCAGTCATAGTCAGCCAATAAAAACCCGCTCTTTTGAGCATCCAACTCATTTTCTAGGCCAAATGATGAGTACCACAAAGACCTTCATGTACTTCTTCTACATCAACTTTAGATTGATGGACATCCAAACACTTTAAAAGCACTCCATCAATAGTTCAGCGGTACAATATTCCATCAAGCAATACAAATTTAAATGCTTGACGCCGAACTTTCCGATCAATCCTTGTGCTAGGGTCTCTTAAATATTGGACGATTGAGGTCCTCCATGTTGGGGAATAGAGGAGCTACGCAAGCCGGTGTTGGGGAATAGAGGAGCTACGCTAGCCGACAAATTCAAAATTTCCGCCATATGGCCCTAGGCTCATGCGTGTGTGAGATCATAGATCGGTACCTTCTAGCATTTGACGCGCTAGGTGTAGCGAAAGAAGATGTTGGAGTAGTGCGTCTAGCCTCTCCTCGCTTCGTCCTTGCCGCCCTTCGCCGATCCGATCGATGAAGATGACGTAGTCGTTCGCATGTAGACGTTCACGAGCATCGCTATTGAAGCAACACCTCCACGGAGTCCACACGTACAGGGATAGAGTACCTCCCACGGCAGCGTGCTAACACCGCACATGAGAGACAAGGATCCTTGACCTCAACGTTTGAGATCAAGAAGGGGAGGAGAGAACTCTTGGGTGGCTAAGTCTAGTATAGGCTTATTGCTATATCCAAGACATCCTCCTCCTCTCCTTATATAGGGATGAGGGCCCTGGGTCGTGCTTATCCCGAAACCGTAATAGATCCAATCTATTTGCCCACGTCGGAACTTCCGATCCTATATTGGAACTTCCAACAGGGAATTTTAGGTCTCCTGACATAGTACGACATGAAACAGATCCAATCTGTTATCGCCCACCTCAGAACTTCTGATACCATATCGGAACTTCCGATCAGTACAAAATTCCTTCGATTCCAAATCGGAACTTCTAGCTCGTTGGAACTTCTGATACCATATCGGAACTTCTGAAGCAATAATTGCTCTCTGTATCGAGACCAGAAAATAACCGAAACTTCTAATACTCACTATCGGAACTTCCAATCCATTGAATTTTCTTGGGCATAACCTTCAATCTCCCACTTGCACAAGAACCAATTCTTTGCATGTTTTAATCCATCCCCTTAAGTGTGTGACCCGATAGATTCATACACTAACGGTTGTTCACCGGAAACCATTTCCGACTCACTGATCAATAGCGGTACCTAGTAGCACATATTGACCCCCCAAATCGTACAACATCAAATTTCATGAACCTTTGATATACGCATGCACTAGTCCCTTTACCACGCACCATCAGTCAAACTCAAGGCGAGATACGTGCCACCCATGTTGGTTAACCTGACATTTTCACTCGATCAAGTATCAGATTCAAATCATGACTAACTCCTTAGTCATAGTGGCATGGCCATGTACTTTTCCAATCCAATTCCTCGAGGGGCCCAGAGACGACTCTCCCGTTATTAGGAGGGGTAAATTCCACCTTGACCGCTCATATCCCAAGACATGTTTCACAACACACCTGAAAACAACCCTTATTACTACCCTATTACGGAATAGCGTTAGGAAGCATATAAGTGTGTCACTACACATTCTAGAATCAAATGACGATCTCAGGTCCAAGGACTCTACAACTACACCATTTGAGATGACAAATATTGGTACATTAAAATCTCAATAGTATGTCAAGTGGGACTGTCCAACACCATGTTCACTAACATGTGTCCACATCACTAATTTGACATCTCTATGTCTATGATCTGTGAAACACAATCATCAATCAGTCAGATGTGCTAATCCATGTATCATCATTGTCCCACATGATGACATGATTAGGGACCCTTTTGAACAACATCGTTATAAAGCAAAAAGTTTCACATAACAAGTCATACTCATTAATTAAATGCAAATGATATTTATTCAAGGAATAAGATAACAATTATCCTCATACATTAGCATAGACTCTACTAGCATCTTCCACAAACACATGACTCACTCACGCAAGTATCTAATACCCATGGAGCTCATATGCGCCTCATGCTTGGGTTGTGGAAGAGGCTTCGTCAATGGATCCGCCAAGTTCAAATCCATGTGTACCTTGCAAATCTTTACATTTCCTCTCTCAATGATCTCGTGGATCGGGTGATATCGCTGAAGTATATGTTTGGATTTCTGATGTGATCTAGGCTCCTTGGCTTGCGGAATGAAACCACTATTATCACAATAGAGGTCCACTGGACTGGACGCACTAGAATGGACGCACTAGGAACAACACCCAACTCATAAACAAACTTCCTAATCCAAACGACCTCCTTCGCCGCTTCTGAAGCAACGATATACTCAGCTTTCGTTGTAGAATTGACCACCGTCTCTTGCTTGGAACTCTTCCAACTCACTGTGCCTCCATTGAGGCAGAACACAAAACCAGATTGCGATCGAGAATCATCTTTATCGGTCTAAAATCTAGCATCTGTGTAACCACTTACAACGAGCTCCTCTTCACCATCGTATAACAGGAACATTTCCTCAGTCCTTCTCAAGTACTTGAGGATACTCTTTACTACAGCCCAATGATTTTCATCTGGGTTCGATTGGTACCTACTCGTAACACTTAGAGCATATGACACATATTTTGTTTTCAAAGTAGAAAGCTAGATATCTTGAGTAGAATTCTCCACTCATCTTCCACACACCAAAGCATCTTTCTATAATATTACACAAACTCAAGCGAAGAAAATTAAATTTTTCCTTCTCACCACTTGGTCCTAATTCACATAGTACCGCTAGCCCTTTTATGGAGCTAAGTACCCAGGGTGATTTGGATAGCCATCATCGACAAGATAATATTTCCCTATAAGTTGTATTAAATATGAATATATGATATGTAATCAATTAAAAATAAATAGCATTTGGTTAATTACCTTGAGGAGGATGAGGAAAAAGATAACTATACCAGTTTGCAAAGCATATTATAGAATATTTGTGCCATGCATCGATTCATGTTGTCCAATTAATGCATATATAAATCTCATATCATGAGCACAAATAGCCATGACATTCTAAGTAGTTTTCTAAGATCTACCAATATATCTAATCTTATCTTCTTACGGAACAACTACATAAATGTGAGTACTATCTATAACTCCAATGCAGTCTTTGAAATATGGTCACATGTGACAATCTTGCCTAATTCTCTTGTGGATATTTAAAAATTTTAGATCAATTAGACGTATAATGTCACATCCTAGTTGAAAGATTTTAAATAATACTTCATCAAACTTTCTTGTAATTGTCGCACCAGAATGCTTGAAACGATTTTTTACCCTTCCGTTTGATGAACCATCACCAACTATATATAAAAAAATAGCAAGTGTCTCCAAGGTATGCATGTGTACTATTGGTGCATCATTGTTAGGAGTTGGTATGGTGCCTTGCCTAGACACCAATGATCAGTCCCGATGTTGCGAATGTCTTCAAACATTTTCTCAAGCAGGTTCGTATCCTGCAACCCTTCTTTCTTACTTAGAACAACCAAGAATGTCATGCAAAATAGAAAAATTCAATACAAGTTACCATTATAAGTTTTGCCCAACATTTTGCACTTGTCGTCACTGTTTTATTTACATCATCTCATCCCAAACTTGTTTGAGATACAAACTTCTTCTGACAATTGTATTCAATCCTAAGTTTATCCCATTTGTTCTTAAATTAGCGCTTCGTGTACCTAAAACTAGTGCTTGCAGCAAATTGTTCAATAATCATTTCATATCCCTTGATGTTTAAATGGGTATTTGAAGGGTTATACGTAGCTACTTGATCAGCAAAAATCTCACACAACTCTAGTGTTATAATCACTCCAATTAGTAGATTCCATGGGCAATTTAACACTTCCTGATTTCATATTTTCCACCATTCATGCTATCCACATTGTTGACACTAAAATGCGTCAAACACACGAACGCCGATCCGACGATTCAAAAGCATGCGGATACTTAGGAGTAAACCTCTAAATGTAACACAACACCGACATCGCGTTCCGATAATCCTTAAACAGTGGTAAGGAAATAAAGAAACTGCCAAGAAATCAAACAAGTATTTAGAAATAATGTTCAATTAACCGAAATGTTGGAAAAAGTAATTAAATTAAACCGGCCAAGCAACTGATTTAAACTTGACAGAACAGGATCGGTCAAACCGGCCTAGCAGGGCTAGTCAGACCATTGAGTGCTAGCATGACCCGGTTAGACCGAACGCCCACCGTCGGTTGGACCGAATAAGCTGACGACGGCTAATTCACACTTGTCGGCACGGGGATGACGGATCCGACACATGCTGATCATACCAACAGGTACCCGTCGGTCAGACCGAAGTGGCGGGGAGTTGTCACTTCGCGTTGCCAGAACGCCTAATGACGTATCCAGCACACGCCGGTCAAACCGACTAGGCAACATCGGTCAAACCAACAATGCCATATCAAAACGCCCAAAGTCTCCGACGACCGTCTTGTCGTGAATAACTTGCAACCAAAGTTCTTAGCAAAGAAGATGAGGTAGAAACACTTCAAGAACTCCAAAAAACTAGAGGCAATTCGGCCAAGAGACCAAATTACCGATAAACACCAATAAAACGATAAAAATCCGTTACGTGAATGAAACAGACGATTCATGAGCAAATCAACAAGGACTTACTGTGATTACGACGCAGCGGACGGAGGGCTTACAACACAAACCCATGAAGATGGACGTGTTGAATTGAATCTTGGGCAAGAAAGTAAATTGAAAAGTAAAGGTATGATTCAAAGAGATAATAGATTGGATCTATTAGGGTTTTGAGGGGCTCCCTGAGTCGGCCTTGCCTCAATTTATAGAGGTTGTGCATGATGTCCTGAGTTCTAATTGGACTCAAACACGGGTTCCAAGTCGTCAATAATTAATTAGAGATAAAATAGACCCAAAATCAGCTAATCTGAATCGGATACAGAGTAGGCCAGTCTGACCGAACCTATGGCCGGTCAGACCAGCCTATGCCAGGACTTAGCATATTTTCAGCTAAATTACCAAAACTTGATATTTTGGCAACTTTAACCATTAATGCCATTTTTTACTATCAACACATGCCCCTACGTGTTTTGTGTCATGTTCTTAAGAGGCACGACCTCGGTCTATTTGGTGAAGTAATATGTAGTAATTAACACGAACCGATGCCCTTTTAAAAAAGAAGGATACATTTGGCCGATGAAGTCCAAGGCCTAACCTTGGGACGGCCATAGTTTGATAATAGGGTTAAGTAAAAATACGGAAGCAAGCTGAATATTACCAAACTTTTGACAAGTTTCACATCCTCTGTAATACTTAAAACAATCTTCAGTCATAGTCGACCAATAAAATCCCGCTCTTTTGAGCATCCAACTCATTTTTTGGGTTGACTGATTAGTACCACAAAGATCTTCATGTACTTCACCTACAGCAAGTCTAGACCGATTGGCATCTAAACATTTCAAAAGTACTCCATTAACAGTTTGACGATACACCTCATCGTCGAGTAATACAAATTTAAACGCTTGCCGCCAAACTTTCTGATCAACTCGCTTTCTAGGATCCCTCAAATATTGAATAATTGGAGTTCTCCAATCATCCTCATGATTACCTGAAGTACTCGTCAAATCCTTGCTCGAATTGACATCCAAATCATAAATTTTAACTTGCCCCTGTGCTTTGAAACCTTTGAAACCTCCTGACAGGGGACGATCAGACCGGCCATAGAGGGTTGGTCAAACCGGCCATTGCCGAACAGCTGGCATAGGACGATCAGACCAGCCTGGCATGACCGATCAGACCGACCAGACACCTGCGGTCAGACCGGTCATATCAGGTTGGTTAGACCGATGTGTTCTGACTCGGGTACTAAAATAAAGTAAAGTATCGGTTTTTCTTGCGTGAAAAATTTACCTTTTTTAATTTGATAACCAGATGCTTGCTGAGCCAAATCATTTGCTATTGAATTGGCTTTTCTAGACACATGTGAAATCTCAAAATCATCAAAAGTAGCAATTATGTCTAGACATTAATCAAGTAGCTATTTAGCAAACTATCAAAACATTAAGTGTCTTTAACTACTTGTTAAACTACTAATAGTGAATCACCATATGCATGAACATATTTAAAACCTATGGTCGGCCTGACCAAAATGGGCCGGTCAGAACGACGGTACATGCCATGTGCCAGGACTTAACATATTTTCGGCTAAATTACCAAAACTTGATATTTTGACAACTTTAACCATTAATGCCATTTTTTGCTATCAACACACATATCATACATTTTTAATTTATTTATTTATATAGTTTCAAACTTTATTTCTACCAAACATTTATTCAAATCAGTCATACACAATTCATACTAAGATATTTGTTAAAAACAATGCTATTTTAGTGCAAAAATCAGTGTTATTTCAGTCACAATTTTAGTCATAATCAATGTTATTTCAGTCCAAATTTCAGACAAGATCAAATCATTAATAAAATCGGTGCAAACAGAGATAAAATCAGTGCATACCTCCAGGTTGTCATCGAGTCTACCGAGTCGCCACTGTTGGATCTATTGTCCCTGCATCTGCCATTGATCCACCGGATCTAGTGGCCTGTGTGCGTCTTCGTCGGATCCATCATCTGCCGAGCCGCTCACCCATGCTCGCCCCTTGCGCCTATACCCCAAGCCTGCCTATGCCCTCTTGCCTGCACGCTCGCCTCTTGTACCTGCAGCCTGAGCTGTCAGAGTTTGAATGATGTCAAGTTGCGTAATTATTTTTGAAGGCAAATGTGGAGATGGTCTCCAAGCTTTCCACCATAGTCCCCCTTCGAATGAGTACAACATGGAAGAGAACAAAATTAACGGAGCAAACGAAGCCGAAATGATGAGCCAAGAGACCAGCAGTGCGGGTCCAATAGGACGCCAACGGCGTAGGGAAGCATGTCTGACGTGAAGCGGTGTAGCGAGGCTCCACGTTGATCAACCCCCAATAGCATTATCAAGCTCTCCTCACCGCAGTACTCCATGGAGCTCAGCTTCGTCGCCCCTATCGCCCTACGTCGTCTGCTTCCCATCTCATTGTCTCGACTTTCTCCGCTCTGTTAGATCTTCTCTTCCATATGACAGGTATTTAGGTCTCATAATGGAGAGTATGGGACTGTCCCCCACATAAATTTTTCCATTGTTGTTACCATGTACGGTCGTAAGGCGAACTTGGTCATGATTACTGTCTTTTTCAAAGAGGGTGGTAAGGTTGTAGGCGATGACACTAAAGGATGGGGAGAGCTTTGAGGTGTTTCACTAGTGGGTCAGCCATGGAAGGTGATGGGAGACCCATACAGCCCACTTGTATCATGCAACAACAGGGATGAAAACAGATTAGATACAAATGGATAACAATGATATCATATCCTTTTTCATTTTTTACATTCAAATTCGGAGACTCTGGATACAAATACAGAAATAGATATAATCGGATATGAATACAGAGAGGATGCGAATACAATTACGGATATTTATCGAATATCATCAATAATATAATCATTGATTCATAATCACAACACATAGGTGACAAGTAACAGTTCACATCACATAAATAACCACAAATATAGAAGCCTGACCTAGCCTAGGATTTTAAGGATTATCTTAAAGTAAATTTTAAATTAAATCAATGGTTATGAGCTTGAAACTAAGTAAAATTTGAATGTAAAAATTTTGGTTTGAGCTTGAAAATTTGTACACTCAAAATACAACATCCTATTCTATGTAAATTTTTTGCATTTTTTGAGGTTTGTTTGTTATTTTTAATATATTAAGTATGTTTCTAATAATTAAATTGAAATAGATAAAATTTAAATTGCAAGTGCTTAAAATAATAAACTAAAATTTATAGAAAAAACATTTTCATGTTTTTGAGTCCATTATTACTTCTTATCAACTAAATTGAAAGAAATTTTAAAAATATAGGTTACTACACTTGTTCAACAACGTAGAGCTTAATGGTTTTTTAATTCTAAAAAATCAAATGAAATCTAAAAATATAAAACTTGTAATGGTGTTATGGAATGATACATAAATATTGTGATAAAAAATAAAAATATTCCAAAAGAGTTTTTACATAGGAACAAGTCCATTTTTGGCCATCGAACTAAGGCCGAAGTTTGCTTTTGGCCATCGAACTCTAAAACCAGGAATCTTCGGCCACTGAACTTTACAAACCGTGTATAATTGACCACCGAGTCCTGTTTTGAATGGTTTCAGGTGGTTTTGACTGCCACGTTGGACTCCGTCGCCACATCACCCGCCACATCGTCTTGCTGACTCAGCTGCGGCCCACACATCAGGTCAGGGGCCCTCCTTATCTCTTTGTTAGGTCACCCGACAACATCTCGTTCCTCAAATCGTCGGTGTGCAAGGTAGAGGGCGGCGTGGCGTAGCATCAACGGTAGCAAGTGAAGTAGTGTCGCCTTAGGTTCGCTCGCTCCAAGAAATCCACCGCGTCGCCTTGTTCCCGCAATAGCAGATCATCGGCGACGAGTAATCTAAGGGACCATGCCTGTATAGGATTGGAGACTCTTCACCCAAACTTCCAAGCGTACCCATCGAGGAAGACGAACTCGATGACCTGGCCATGGCTCCCGTCCCGTCCCTTCCGCCGCCCCCTCCTCAAACCCTAGCGCCGTCGTGGGATTTGAATGAGCCAGCGCCGCTATCGAGTGACCTAACGAAGAGATAAGGAGGACCCCTGACCTGACGTGTGGACTGCAGCTGAGTAAGCAAACTGATGTGGCGGGTGATGTGGCGACGGAGTCCAACATGGCGGCCAAAACCACCTGAAACCATTAAAAACAGGACTTGGTGGTTAATTATACATGGTTTGTAAAGTTCAGTGGCCGATGATTCCTGGTTTTGGAGTTCGATGGCCAAAAGCAAACTTCAGCCTTAGTTTGATGACCAAAAATGGACTTGTTCCTTTTACATATGATGTTAAGAAAGCTAGTGATTCTCAAAGAACAAATTAAGATTTAAAAAATGAATGAATTGAGTTTAAAAACAAATTGATGATTAAAGAGCTTTTACTATGATCAAAATACAACATATCTTGTCTAATGTAAATTTTTTGTATTTGTCAAGTTCATTTTACTATTTTTAATTTATTAAGTTTGTTTCTAAGGTTTATATTGAAATAGACCACATTTGAACTGCAAGTGAATGAAATAATGGACCAAGATTTGTCGAAAAATCACATTTATACTTTTGAGTCCATTTATAGACCATACCCACTAAATGGAAATATATTTTGAACAAATTATATTGTGATACTTGATAAGCAATGTGGATCTTAATAGTGATTTAATTCTAAAAAATTAAATAATGTATGAAAATCATGAGACATGCCATGTCGTTATAATATGACATGTATATGCTATGATAAAAATTTAAAAATATTTCAAGAAAGTTATCACAAAATGTTAAAAAAGTTAAAGATATTCAAGAACAAATTAGGATTTAGAGAAAGAATGTATTAGTTTTGAAAGCAAATCATTAGCTAAATTTACATTTAAACTTGAATCTTTTTCTACAATCAAAATACAACATAAATTATTCCATAAAAAATAGTATTTTTCTAAATTAGTTAGCTATTTTTAATTAATTAATTATGTTTTGTAGAATTTAAATTGAAACAAGTCAAATTTAAACTACAAATGCATCAAATAATAAACCCACAATATTAAGAAAAATAAACATATAGATTGCTACATTTCAAAAAAAACTTTTATTTTTTATTTATTTTTTCTTGTCTTTCTTTCTTTTTCCTCTTTCTTCTACCTTTCCTTCGTCACTCTTCCTTTTTTCTCTTTCCTCTTTTCCAAGGAGAGGCGAATAGGGCAAGGTGACGGTGAGGTGACGCGACCATCAAAGCGAGCGGAGCAGCAGCCGCATCAATCAAGGCAAGCTGGTGGAGCCACAGACGCAACTGCCAAGGCAAGGGCGACTACAACCTACGGGGACAACAACGGGCGATGGGCAACGAAACCCGTGACGGGGGCGATGGGCAACGACCCATGACGGGGGCGATGGCCATAGCAGACGACTGCAACAGAGCCAAAGGCCAACGGTGGGTTGCAGGTAGGGGTTGGCCGACGATGGGCAGCTACAACAACGCATGTCAATTTTTTCCAGCATCTACAATGTCGTATCTATTTCTTTAACACACAAATCTGAATCTAAATCTGTATGTGAAAAAATCCATACCTGAAAAACAAATCCGAAGTCGTTTTTTTCACCTTTTTCGCCCGAAACTAGTGGTTGCAGGGCACCCATGACACATTCGATGGCAAGCCGGGCCACTAGTTACCCACCTAGCCAAGAATGGCCACCCCTGTGAACCTGCATGGATGCGCCATGGATAGATCAGAAATGCATTGTGGTCTTGCAATTGCCATTGATTTTTCAGAGAAGAAAATGCAAAATGGTAACCAGTTGAACCCTAGTTACCTGTGTGGGATGTGCTTGAGGCAGCTCCACGTGATCTCAGCACCCATGGAGAAGCCATTGATACAGAATTTGGAGCCCAGCTGCAGGTTATCAGCAAGCTCCTCGATGTCAAGGGTGATGCTCTTCTCCATGTGGTTCAGGTTCGAGTCACTCAGCATATCCCGGCTGATCGAAGGACAACATGCAGATTCCCAGCTGTTGCGCCAGCTCCTGCACTAGTTTCAGTCCATGGCATGATCATCATGATCACTTTCTACTCTCAACAGAACAAGATATAGTTTAACCAGATTGTTCAGTCTGATCACAAACGAATAGGGTACAGTAAATTTACCAAGAAATTGGGAGTGCGTCGTATACTCATATCAGCATGAATAAAAACCATGAACAAAGATGATCTTTATTTTGCCTTGTCCTTTGGGACACCAGACTCGAGGTAGATTGCCCGTGTCAAAAGTTCACTAAAAAATTAGATTACTGTCAGTACTTCAAGAGAATCATGAGTTCTGTTGAGGAAATAGGATCATTGATAAGTCAATGCTGCATCACTGCCAATATATCACAGAACAGAATGGTACCAGCGCCATACTCCAATTGCCAGAATAATGTTGACTGATTTCTCCTTCAAAGTTCTTCAAGGAGCAAGTGTTAGTTCCAGCTGAAAAGGTGTTTCCAAAAGGAGTTGAGGGGCACTCTTCAGAAGTAACTTCATACATCTCGAAAATCAAGTAACAACAATACTGAAACTCAATTGTCCTCAAGATCCTAGATTAACAAAGTTTATAAAGACCATTGTGCTACCTACAGTAACAGCGCAGAGTAGTATCATTGCTGCAGTAATTGAAGACATAATATTCTGAACACGGAACAAATTAACAATGATAATACTTACATGCTCGTGTTCATCCCTGGAGAGAAAACTGGAGCTTAGAAGCTACAAGCCACAATCGTGTGTAGCCTAGCAACAAGAGAAAACCAACTATATAATTTGTTGGTGTCATCAACCACCCAGCACAAAAGGTTGATTACCCTAAATTTGGTCAACACTTTCTGCGAACTTCCCACATTTGTGAAAGTACTTGAGTAAGCATGCCATACCAACAGGATCAAGGTCGATTCCTTCCACATTCATACGATAGAGAACCATCTGGATTACTGAAGCATTGCCCTGCCTGCAGGCTGCAGAGAGGATAGTGTTGAAGGAGACTGAATCAGAGAGAACACCAATCGACCTAAAATGGTCCAACACTTGCAATGCCCTCTGAAGATCCAGCCCCATACAGTACCCTTTCAATATAGTGTTATATGTTGTAGTAGATGGTAAAAATCCTCTCTCTACCGTCCTACTAACCAAAGCTAAGGCTTTCCTAACCTGACCATCACAGCATAAACTATGGAGGTATATATTCCAAGTAACAGAATCAACAAGATTACTCCTGTTACACGCCCTTTCTATAAACTTCTGACAGGTCTTGACATGCCCAGCTTTCAGAAAACCACCAGCCAGAGCAGAAATGGTGAAATAGTCAGTGACAAATCCTGCTTCCTTCATCACATCAATGATCGCACGAGCTTCCGAGATTCTATCAGCACAGCAGAGTGCACGGAGTAGCACATTGCATATGGTGTTATCAAGACGGCAGCCTTGTTTGCATGCCATCCTGAAAACATGCATCGCATCATCCGTCTTCCCATCTTTACAGAGGAAATTCACAACCACAGTATATGTCACAACAGAGGGTTTACACCCTTCATGGCACATCCTCGCCAATGCTCTGTATGCTTCAGCCCATAGCTTCTCCTTGCAGAAACCAAAAACCAATGATGTATATGAATACACGTTTAGGGAGAGTCCTCTCTTCTTTAAGCTACAGAAAAGAGTCAATCCCTTGTTGATGCAATCCGACTTGCATAGTCCAAACAGAATTTGGTTGTACATATAAACATCTGGCATAAATCTTCTATTTACAAGCACCATGAATACTGCATAAGCAGTCTCAGCGCCACCATTTTTCACTAAAACCGAAACTATGGCATTGGCAATAGGCAAAGTAGGCAAGTAAAACAGTGTAAGCATTAGGTCGAACACCTTCAGTGCGAGGTCAAAGTTAGAGCCACTGACAGCTTTCTTGATGAGTTTATCCACCGTAGTGAACGAGGGCAGGAACCCGCAGCCCGACCACATCTCTTCGAGCACCGCGTGTGCGGCGTCGAGCTGGCCCAGTCGGAGCAGCCCTTTGAAGGCGATATTGAAGGTCAGGACGTTGGGCGCCGGGCCGACGCAGCGCATGTGCGATATCACACCCGCGACGTGTTCTGCGGCGGCTTGGCTGGACCGGAGGTAGGCGTGGAGGAGGGCGTTGTAATCTGGGGCGGCGGGCGCGGGCAGGAGGCGACCGAGCGCGTCGAGCGCCGCGGCGAGGTTTCCCTCAGCGGCCGCCGTCCGCATGCGGCTGCGCAGAAGCTGGGCATCGGTGGGGCTGTGAGATTCGATGTTGAGGTCGGAATCAGAGGTTGAAATGGAAGCGTCGGCGGGGGCTGCGGAGAGAGCAGAGACGGAGCTGCCGGGGCTGAAGCGTAGGCGGACACGGCGGCATGGGGAGAGCATAGGAAGGGAAGTTATACCAGCTGTTCTGTTAAATCAGTGAGGAAGACGGAAGACGGGGAGGCCGGAGGCGGGGGTGGTGGAGGTGGTCGGGCGCCGCCGCCGCCGCCGTGGGCTCTCGCGGCGCTCGGCCGGAGGGTTTTGTGGTTAACGTGTTAAACCCGACGTAAGATGCGTGGGTTAAAGGTCAGGCCTTTTTTTGGTGAAAAAGACATGCGGCCCGTGAACGGAATATTGGTTTAGTTTGAGAATTTTTATTTTGAAACGGCCCAGATTTGCTGGCCTTTTTTCCTTTTGTTGCAAACACAGAGTGGGCCTTTTAAAAAAATGTTACTCCCTCATTTAGCGGGTGTTTGGATTGAGGGACTAAATTTTAGTCTCTATCGCATCGAATGTTTAGATATTATTTTAGAATTGTTGGTGTATTTTTTGGTCACATGTGTGGCCTGGAAGATCTGTTTAACTCTAGTGTAGGTCCTACAATCTTAGAAAAAACGGATTCTAAGCGTGTCAAGCAGTTTGACCCTACAACTGATAAGGAGTCAATGAAAATAATCGTTAGTAGCAAAGCCGATTGGCTATCGAGCCGATGATCGTAACAAGAATAAAATAAACATGAGCGCACACGTCAGAACTACCAGGCTAAACACGCCATCGACCGATAGCATAAAACGTTTGCACATAAAGGTCAATGAGTGTTTACCGGTTGCATATAAGATATGACGAGGAATTAAAGATATCATGCTGACTTGTACTCCGATAGAAACTAAATAAAACGTACCAGATAACATATCTATATTATAAAAATCATCATAATAACTAGATTGGACTCAACCAGGACAGTAGCTAGTCACGATGAAATTAATAATACTCTAAAGTATCAGGCATGCTTTATTTAGATGAACGGTATACAACATGAATCAAGTATAGAAGAACGGGATATCGGACTTAACTGATGAAGCCTTAGACTACAATACCTAACTCACATCAATCTAAGAGATCAATTTGATACAGCCTTAGACCTAGAAAATACACCGAGATAAACCGACGATCATACTGACCGGGCCGATGCCTCAAAAGATTGATGTGATGCAGCCTTGATGAACACTGACCTAATCAACGTGACCGTCGGGGTGGCGGGACTCACCTCTTTGCCGAAGATCGAAACAATGTAGCCCAGCTCCGAGTGCCGAATCCCACCGGGATTAACCTTGGGAAACCAAGGGTGGCGATGCGTCGAAGAGTAGTTTTGTCGTAGGGTTGTGTATCTTTGACCTAACTAATGATTACATATTTATAGTCCGGAGACTTACCGCCCAAGTAATCTATCTTAACCGATTAATTAGGCTTAATAAATTCGTCTCGTGAATTATCCTCTGATTTTACAATTATTTTTATAATTAGTTCATGATTAGTTCTTCAAATTGATGTACAAACATCCGATATGACACAGACTAAATTTTAGTCCATGTAACCAAACACCCCCTTAGTCTCTGACCATTTGGTTTTCTATTTATGTATTTAGCTAAGTTTCCAAAAAATGACACTAAACAACAAACTATTCATTTCCAACTCTTCAAATCCTAATGGTTAGATCTCTCTAAAAAATCATAGATATGCCAGCAACAAGATCTTTATACCAATATTTTTACATATTAATTAATTTGGCAGACACATAAAATACATTGATTATTCCCTGTGTGGACCTTAACATCCAATTGCACAAGTAACTACAAGCGCAGTACACTCAAAAATTTCTGAAAATTAAGGAATCTATAGTAGAAAATTTTGTACTTATTAAGATTTCTTGATCATATACCGACGTCAACTCTCTTATTAATGTCCAATTCAAAGAGGGAATCTTTCAGCCACAAGAGATATCTTCATCCCTAGGGTGGCGTATGGTTCAAGAGACGTGGTGGTATGGGATGTGGTGGTTCTATTTTTTACAATATTTGATTTAGAGTCAGGTGGGATAGAGTCATTTCACTAGAGAATATTCCTTTAATATTTGGAATGAGTTCGTCTCAAAAAAAGGGTGGGTCAAATGTTTAGGGTGTAGGATGTAGGGTTCGTGGCGGGGAGGAGGTTTTGGGCCGGTGTCTCATTTCTTTCAAGCCACCAATCAAACACAAAAATGAGAGATCCTTATACCTCACAACCAAACACGAGATGAAACAATCCCATCCCAAAAAACTTAAACGGAACCGTCTCATCTCACCTTATCTCTGAACCAAACAGAACCTAGATATACTTGCACAGGTTGATATATTTGGGCAGAAGATTATCTTGGGGCTAGTCGTGTTGAACCCTTTACATGAAACCTTTGCAAGCATTACAGGTGATCGATGACAAATCCTCTCAGCCGCTAATGCCCATTAATGCATCGATGACAACACCACGTACCTGTAGCAAGTTGCTGCATTGATGCGCACTAATTTGGAGTCTTGACATATCCAACTCCATTGATGCGCACTAATCTAGAGTCTTGACATATCCAACTCCATCTGTAGTAAGAGTATCTGCCTGAGCCCCAGCGATGCCCCGTCGCTCATGTCATCGCCGCCTTTGAGGCCACGACACACTAACTCTGACCGGCGCAACGTAGATCACACACGGACACACTCACGAGATGGATCAACCCGCGTGAGATGGATTAGGGATTTGAGCAGACAAGAAATGAGAAGAGGATGTCAACGTCGAGGTCTAACCGGTGAGGATGTGAGAGAAGCAGTAGGCGACCTATGCCACTCTAGATCAAGCTCTTAGATCCGAAGTACATCTAAATTTAGAGTGCATCTCACCCCTACTTCCGAAGGGTCATATGCGAGGTATATTATTGGGGGAAATAATTTCCATTGTACTTAAAGCTGACTAAGAGTTGATAAAGAAACATTGATCTTCGAAACATCGGTAACTTCCTATCAATGTTGAGCCTATAAATACCGTTGTCTTGGCATGAAGAGGGAGGGGGACACAAAACACTACGAAAACGAAAACACACATGAAGACTTAGCAAAGCCAGGTCTCACATAGAGAATTCGACTGAGTATAGTCCTCCAAAGGTCTCACATAGAGACTTCGGCTGAGTATAGTCCTTCGAATGTCTCACATAGAGACTTCGACTATGTATAGCTCTTCGGAAGTCTCAAATAGACTTTAGTAGAGCAAAACCTTCTGAAGCTCTCCTCTGAAGGTCAAATCATAGTTATCCACAATATATATGACTTATTGGATGTAAGATTATTATATGACGTTCGGAGGCATGAACCGATATAAATCTACTTCGTAATTAGTAGCCTTTCGAGACTAAACAAATAAAATCTGCTTGGCGCAAAATCCAATTGCTTTGATACGTAGCATATACAACAAACCTTGATCCCCACCCTCCACCCAAACCCTAGCCGATAGCCCCGCTCAGCCCTCGACAATCAATTACCTATTTCCCAAAGTCATTGCCACTAGTGACTCGCACTCACCAACATGCCTTCGCTCGCCTACCGCTAGTTCCTACTACCGCTTGTTGCCTGCCCTGTGACCCTTGACGATGTCACCTCTTCCCTACCCTATACATAGCCCCTCACGCATCTGCCTCTCACAACCCACCATATGGCTCTCAATATTATCGTTGTCGTCTCTCGCCTGCCCTATGGATTTCGTCACCGCCACTGCCTAGCCAACTGATATCCTCCAGTCTAGATGTTGATGCCTACATCATGTCGCCGCCCTTTGCCCCCCGATGCTGCTATCTGCTAGAGTGCCACTGCCCAGGTAGCAGACCCAATGCTACTGCGTGTGCCCTGTTGACACCCTATTTCCTCTTGCCTCCAAAGCAACAACTCCAGGTCAATCTATGGATCTCTTGCAAATATGGTAAGGTGAATCGATGAAAATAGACTCGGCTAGTCTCTGAGCCCTCGACAGGGAATGGGGATGTTAGTTAACTAGGCCTCAATACAAGGGTCAAGGCTAGGGCTCAAGGAATTAGTGTAAATCAGGTATCGAAGATAGGGAATAGGTCTCGTGTTGGACCGAAAAAGGCGACCAGAGGGGGGTGAATGGGAGCTTTTAAAAATTCAGGCTAAAGATAGCCTTCTGTTTTTAAAATAGTCTCCTGTGGAACAGGTTTCGAGCACACCCTTCGGAGGTATGGTTCGGAGGTATTTTACAGCTCCGAGACCAGGCTTCGCAAAGAGTAAAAGTTCGAAGTCAAGAAGACTTCGCTCACACCCACACACCGAAAAACATAACTCTGCAAAGAAAGTGTTGGCTCCGCACACAAGGTTCCTTCGAGCAAGCTTCGCACTACACACTTCGCAGGAGTAAGATTCCCTCTGAGGGCCTCAAACAGATACTCCACACTAGCAACTAGTACTAGGCTTTGTATACCGAAGGCATAAAAGCAGATTGAGAAACCAAGGGTTGGTTTCGGAGTTTGTGATGAGTGATTGACATATTTTATCCTCTGATTCGAAGGGGTCCCTCCGAAGGGGTTCGGAGGTTGCTTCACCGAAGGGTTCGGTGGGTTCTAGTTGCTGCGGCTGTTGCAGCGAAGTGTGCCTGTCGGAGGGGCCCGACAGTACACAATGACTTGACTGTACCGAAGGGTTTGGTACTTTGGGTGGTACACCGGAGGATGTGCCGAAGGTTGGTTACCCGGAGAGGTCTCCGGGGTACTGGATACACTTGTCTGTTTATCTGTGGTGCGCAGGTGACTTCGGAGGTGACGTGTAACACCCCAAATTTTCAAAGAAATAAAAATATCAATTAAACTATTCTCCTAGAATTATTTATTTTAGAAATACCTTTAATGCCCTCCTTAACCTTTTTGAACTAGAACCTAGAGTAAATGACCAAACCAGGGGCTAGAAAATTTTGTGTTTAATCCCAAGGCCAAGATATATTTTTGAGAATTTTTACAAATTTTTATCAACCTTGGAAGTAGCCCAAATATTTTAATCCATTTTCTGCAATTGTTTTTATTCAGAAAAGCAATTAAACAGTAACGGGCCTCCCCCTCCCTTTCTCTCTCTCCCGGCCCAACCCACTCCTCCCTGTGCGCCCCGTCTGACCAGTGGACCCCGCCCGTCAGTGACCCCCTCTCTGTGCGCGCGTACCCGACAACCCGACCCCACCTGTCGGCGCCAACCAGTTCACTCTCGCAGCCGAACCCGGCCCCACCCATCAGCCGCCTCACTCGTGCGCTCGTGCCCGCTGACCACCTTGGCCCACCTGTTGGACCCATCGTCTACCTCCCGCCACCGCCCCCAAATTGCGCTGGCCGATGACCCCCGCCTCGGATCCGCCTCGCTGGCCCCTCCCCTTTAATTCGACGCCATTAAACGGTCCCCCACGCCCGTCCGACCATTTCCCCTCGTTAAACCTCGCGATTACGCCCCGGGATCGCGCTGCGCGTGCATGGCCGAGCCCTCGCCGGCGAGTTAAAGTCCCCCCTCAACATTCCTTGCATGCGAGCTCCTCCGACGCCCCTATTTAACGCCCTGGCCTCCACCGCGTTCGACCCCCATGACGATTCGCTGCGAGAACGAACAGAGCGCTCACCATTCGGTTTTCAACACCTCACCACCGCTCCTACTCCGGTCGCCACTCCCCATCGCCGGTTACCTCCTCCGCCCTAGACAGCCGCACCTTCGTGACCGCCAGGACCTCGCCAACCTCGGCCACCCCTCCGTCGACGCTGAACCTCGTCGGATCGCTGTCGCCGACAAGGACCCGAATGACTCCGCCGTCTACCCTCATCGTCGGCCACTCCCTGTCGACCCCAAGCCCCTCCGAAGGTATTCTCGTGATCCCTGTAGTCCCCTCCGTCTGTTTTAGCCCTTAGATACGACCGTCGTCGCTCGCCGTGGCCTCTGGCCCACTCGCCGTCATCGGAGAAGACGACCGGCACAGGCTGAGTACCCATGCCGTGTCGGATCTAATCCTGGCCGTGCGATCTGGATCTAACGGTGGCGATTAAATCCTCTGTGCGGTTTAATCTATGCCGTCGGATCTGAGCGAAGGGGTACGTTTTAATATCGTGCGTCAGTTAGTTTTTAAAACCTGCATTTAATCTAGATCGTCCATCGCGTACTGCTTCCACGTTTTAATCTTAGCCGTCCACATAAACTTAAACACCCCGCCTCGCCCTCGCGCGTTGGATCTGGATCCAACGGTCCAGATTGGGCCGGACCACGCGCACAGTGCGCGGGTTCACCGTGAGCCTAACTCACCGTGGACCCGAGACTGTTTTGGGATTTAAATTAAATTTCATAAATGGTTTTTAACTTCTAAAATTCATATATGGCGCATTTGAACTCCAAAAATTATTGTTTCAATTCCAGAAAATTTGTAGTTTTATTCTCTACATGTTAATGCAATAAAAACAGTATACTTACTTTGAATATTTCATCCTTATTTAATAAAATATACAAATGCCCTGTTTGGAAAACTTCAAATTTAATTATTTAAATTTCAGCAAAATTTATCTTTACTCTTTTCCTGTCAATAGAATGGAACCACTAAGTTTTCTCTAAACCATTTATTTAGGATTGGTTAGAAAACTTGCAATAAAAATTGTTCACACACTTATCTTTTATTAAAGTACAATATTACATTATGGTTCATTTTAAATTATTCATAAAATGAATTTCAGAACCTTAACAACTTTGTTTTATTTAAATTAACCTAATCAAAACCTATGTGCTTGTTGTGTGGTTTTAGATTGTTTAAATTGAATGTTGTATTTATTTTATTTTATTTATATTGGAAAGACTACGACGCCGCCGAAGAGCCGGAGTATTACCCGGAAGTTCCCCCTGTCGCCTTTTGCTGAACAAGGCAAGTCACCAAACCAATCTTTTGAGCATATTGAACCCATGTTTTACTAAACTATCGCTAAAACACATAGGATATACATGCATTAGTCAAATGAAAACCCTTACAATATATTTATTAGGATCCCCCGACCTTGATGTGCAACCCAAGCCATGCTATCTCGCCTAACCTCCTTGTCACCATATGATTAGTATTATTAGCTAGTGTCCAATGTATTGACACGATTGCTATAGGATTAAAAATGAGTCGTAGCAACTTGGTTCTACTATATGATCCCCGTTATTCTTATCCTTGGAATTCTATCGGTGATGAGTTGTGGTTGTGAGTGAATGCATGGTGGGTTCCAGGTGCAATCTAGGGCATTGGTCGGTAGCACCAAGGGCACTATAAGGACCGATCTGCGGGATCCGTTGCAATACACTTACGTACTAACCACAAGTCTAATGGGTAAGTCCTAACTAAGGTATGGAGTGTTCCAAACCGAGGCCACCACTTGGAGATGGGTCAAGCAGCACCTGCGGGTGGCTTGTACCAACGTTGCGCAAAAGGGGTGCGATGTTAGCCGGGATGCGGCCCGGCGCGCCGGTGAAACCTAGAGCGGGTGGTTATCGCTTGGAGCATTTCATGCTGAGGTTTTGGCACGAGTTCCCATGGTATGGGTCATCTCGTTACACTTTGGTGTATGGGATGAGTGCGTGCCTTGTGGGTACAGTAGTACATCTCTGATCAGAGTCTTAAATCTTTTCGAAAAGCCGAGCCCACGGTCAAGGGCGGGTTGCGTGACATCCCACAGTTAGTTTACTTTTGTGATGTATGTGCATGATGGTTTGACATGTAAGGACTGTTGTGCGAGAGGGGAAAACGTACTCCTTGAGTTAGATGTTATTATTGTTGTTCATGTTTATTATTCCACATGATAAAATTTGACTATATTAAATGCAATAACTGAAAATATACTTTTCCGCACTTTTAGCCATTACTCTTCCTTTGTTATTATCCTGCATTATTACTTGCATTCGCGGTGGCTTGTTGAGTACTCTTTGTACTCATACCGTTGGACACACCATTCAGAGGATGCCTACTACGAGGATGGTCTGGAGTAGCGACCCAGTCAAGCGGAAAGATCTTGAAGAAGGCGTTCATCATGCAGTTTATTTTTATTATTGTTTTTACTTAACTCTGATGTAATAATATGGTCTGTGTACCATGAATACTCATCGTATGTACGCTTGTCGCATGATGAACCTCTTGTATTATTGTTTTTCTTTGGAAATTCAATAATGTTCCGATTTGATAAATCGGGGCGCCACATGACGGACGGTTCGTGGCAGGTGAACCTGGGTCAAGCGGGAGGCTTGATGCCAGGTGAGCGGGGAGCTCGGTCATGAAGGCTGCGAAGGGGTCGAGGTCGGACCTCGGGTCAAGGTGCGCCTGGAGAAGGCAGAGAGTGCGGAGTATGACTCCGGGTGAAGGTACCCCGAGACGAAGTCCTTGGAGGCGAGGCACTTCGAAGGGTACTCCGAATGGAGTGACTTCGGAGTATGGTGGACAAAGTCCTCAGCGATGAGGCAAGGCGTTCGAAGTGTGCTCCGGAGGGAGGCACTCGAAGATATACCCGACGAAGGTCTCAGAAGTCGAGGTGCATCGAAGGCATGGTCCAGGTGAGGATCGTCGAGGAGTGCGCTCGGGGAGAGACACTGCGACGAAGTGCTCATGGAATGCTTCATGCGGAGGCCTTGGACGAAGGAGGGACTTCGAAGGGTGGTACTCCAAAGGTGGGGCTTCGGAGTGAGGCTGACTTGAGGTACTTCGGCCATGCATGGCTTTGGTACATGGACTGACGGAGTTCGAGCTGGGAGAAGCCGTGGTGGTCTACTCCGGAGGTGTTGGTGCGAAGGCCCAAGGGCTTTGACGGCTTTGGCTCAAAACCGTCACTGTATCGAAGGCTGACTTCGGTGAAGCGAAGGTCGTTAGGCTCAAGGCTTCTCTCCGAAGCTACCGCACCCCTCGTGTGCGAAGAGAGGCTTTAGAAGGCTCCAAAACTGCAAAGGCTGACTGTGTCTGCTCTGCAAAAGCTGACACTGTCCCCTCTGCGAAGCTGACAAAAGAAGCCTCCAAATAAAGTAGACTACCAACTGTACCCCCTGTTCTAATGAGACAAAACCAGTGTAAACCCTAGGGGTAAAGTAGTCTATTCACAGGGCTGAATAGTGCCTATAAATAGTGGAAGCTAGCTAGGTCACATCAACACTTGAGCAGTCATTTTTTGAGCTCCTGTGCTAGCCGCCACACACGTTGTATTCAGTCTATGAGTTCATTTTGTGTTCCCTGTTCAAGCAATGAAACTTTGATTCTGTTTTTCATTTGTGCTTGAACTTGTATTTTGTGTTGCACTGCATGCTTTGATTCCTTTGTACACCTTCTTCTTCCTGTGTGAAGTGTTTTGAATCTCTTCTGGAGAAGTGTGTGAGAGGTCTGTGCGTGTGAAGTGTGTTTTTCAGTGTCTGTTCGCTCTGTGTAAACTGGAGGCTAGACCTCTCTGATTACTAGCGATGCACTGTTCTTGGCTTAGATCGAAGCCCGTTTTCTTCTCTTGTCGAAGTCCTCTGGGAAGTCTGTTCAGTGTGCGTTTAGACCTTCGAAGTACGAAGCCCAACACCAGTTGCTGTCGCTGAGTATTTGGTCGAAGTCCACAGAGGGAAGTCTGCTCTTGCGAAGGGTGAAGTGTGAAGCCTGCTCGAAGGCACCTAGTGTGCGGAGCCTACACTGACTTAATAGAGTTGAATCTTCAGGGTTGTGGGTGGAGCGAAGTCTTCTTGGCTTTAAACTTTTGCTCCTTGCGAAACCTGATTTCAGAGCTGTGAAATACCTCTGAACCAGAACTTCGAAGGGTGTGTTCAAAGCCTGTTCCGCAGAAGACAGAAGTAAAACAGAAGGCTATTTTAGTCTGAAATTTTAAAAGCTCCCATTCACCCCCCTTTGGTCACCGTTTTTGGTACAACAATTGGTATCAGAGCAGGTTAAGATCACCAGTTGACCTTAACTGGTTTTGTGATCTGTTGGCGACATGGACAGAGTTAGTAAAATACCTCTGTTCGATGGGACGGACTTTGCATATTGGAAGGTGCGCATGGAGGCTTACTTGCTAAGCCAAGGAAATGCAATTTGGGAGATTGTGGACTCCATCCCTGAAAATCGCACCTCTCAAACAGAGAAGGATCAGTATAATGCCAACTCCAGGGCTAGAAATATACTGTTCATTGGTTTGAGTCGGAGTGAGTTTGATAGGGTGTAGTACCTTAGGACAGCTAGGGAGATTTGGACTACACTCACTATCTTTCATGAGGGCTCTACACAGATTAAGGCCAGGCGCCAAAGCACATACAATCAACAGTATTAGCTGTTTGTGCAGGCACCTGGTGAATCTATAGATGCCATGTTTTCTCGTTTTGATGTGATAGTGAGTAACTTGCGGTCCAACGGGACACTTGCTTACAATGATCATGATAGGGCTATCAAGCTTCTCTATGCTCTTGATCGTAGCATATGGGAAGTGAAGATATCCAGCATTGAGGAGTCCGTAGGTTATGACACATTGACCTGTGATGAGCTCTTCAGCAAGCTGAAATCCACAACCATTGGCATTGGTTTCTAGCACTAGTCGTGGCACCCCTGTAGAACCAAGCACATCAGGCACTTGTGTTTTTGCAGATGGTTTTGCTTTGTCCTCCCTAGTCTCCGTCACTAAGGAGCAGGTGGATACTCTGGATGATGATGAGCTTGCTCTCATTGCTAGAAGGTTCACCCGTTTTCACCATGAGAGATGGGATCAGAGAAGAAGTGGTTTTAGTGGTTGTTTTGAGTGTGGCGACACTTCTCACATCAAGGCCAATTGCCCTAAACTCAAGAAGAGAGATGAGAGTGAGCGCCCCAAATACCACAAAAAGGAGAGGAAGCCTTTTGTGAAGGGCAAGCGTGGCAAGGTGGCTAACAGAGTAGCCAAAGACGCTTCCAGAGCGTTTGTTGCTGCTCTCAGTGACATCGACACTTCCTGAACTGAGGAGTCGAGCTCTGAGGAGGAGTCTCTAAGGAAGGAGGAGAAGGACATGAAGGGACAATATTTCACTAGTCTTTGCTTCATGGCCGACAGCGATCACAATGGCGATGAGCTTGACTCATCTGAGGTACCTCTATCCTATGACCAGCTTGCAATTAAATTAGATGAACTGAATGAAGTAGTTCTTGGTCAGAATAGATTACTTGTGCAAGCCGCTAGAGATAGAAAAGACCTTAGACTTAGGCTAGAATATGTTTCTACTGATTATGTCATGCTTAAGTCTAGGGTTAATGATGCTGAATGTGAATCTTGCACTGTTGTCATGAGTGAGCTTGCTCAGTTGCGTTCTGTGCATGCTCAAACTCTTTCTGAGCTTGATACTACACAGAAGCAGCTTTTGATGGTTGATTCTAGTTCTCATGATATAAATGAATTCATGAACTGTTCTTTATTACGTGAGAGCATTGATTTACGTGATAAGCATGTTCATGATTTAGAGGCTAGATTGAGAGGGCCGGTAGTTCTAAGGATGTGCAACCTGTGTGTGACACTTGCATAACCCTTAAGGATCAGCTAGGCACTGTTAGAGAGCGAGCTAAGAACCTCATGACTGAAAATGAATACCTTCTTTCTGTGGTTAACAAATGCACTGAGGGAAAGAGTAGGATGGATTTGCTCTTGGATTGGGTTTTGAGAGGATTCCCTCAGACAGTGAGAACAAAACTGTTTTTACCTCACCCACTACCTTAGAGAAAGAAAGAGCCATGTTAGACACTCCATCAACTAAAAAGCCTACCTGAACTCCAAAGAAAACAACTCCTCCTACCAAGAAAATTCCTCCCAAGAAAACCACTCAGCAGAAGCCCAAGGAGCCAGTGAGAGTTGCTCCTATGACCCATGAGAGTGCCCCTAGGAGAGTTTTTTCATTGTTCCTACTATCAGCGGGTGGGTCATCTGGTTGGGTTCTGTTTTCGTCGCATCAAGGATGAGCGACGCTCTCAGGCGATGAGTTTCCAGGACATGCATTACCCATCTCGGGGTATGCATGAGTCTGAGTTTAACTCACGTCCTATTTTAGAGGCTCCTCGTATTTCTCGAAGAGGTTTTGCTCCTCGAGGTGTTCACCATGTTCCATATGGTGGTAGACCCCGGGCGAGTAGCTTTGTACCTCATCAGAGTAGGATACCTCGTCATGCTTTTGGATCACTGCATGTAGGTAGACCTCGCACTTTGCATCATTCTGATTATCCTGTGCGTAGACAGTCTACTTTTAATGTGCCTACTACTCGTATCACTTAGTGTTGGATGCCTCATCATGTATTCACTCACCCCAGCACTGAGCGATCAAGATTTCTTATCATGTGTAGGAAGCCAGACCGAGGCTTGGAGGGCACGTGGATCATGGACTCCGGTTGTTCGCGCCATATGACCGGAGATGCAGCATGGTTCTCCAGTCTCACAACAACCAAGCAAAAGGAACATATCACCTTCAGCAACAATCGAAGGAGTAGAGTGAAAGGTAAAGGTATGGTAAGAATCAACTCGAATTTCACTCTCAAAGATGTTGCATTGGTTGAAAACTTGGGATACAATTTGCTTTCTGTATCTCAATTGCTTGATAAGGGCTTCGAAGTGCGATTCCATCGCGATATTTCGCAAGTACTCAATTTTGATGGCGTTGTGGTCTGTAAGATCTTTAGAGTTGGGAGAGTTTTTGGAGCTGATTTTTCTGAGTCATCTGGTTCTTCTCATTGTCTTGTTGCACATTCGACTTCTGAGCTTTGGAAGTGGCATAGAAGACTAGGGCATATGAGCTTTGAGTTGCTTGCTCGTCTGAGTGCCCTAGGTTTGATCCGAGGATTGCCCAAGCTCAAGTTTGAGAAGAATTTAGTTTGCGCTCCATGTCAACATGGAAAAATGATTGCCGCTTTGCACTCGCCAGTCACCATAGTGATGACTGAACAACCCGGAGAACTTCTCCACATGGACACTGTAGGTCCTTCTCGGGTTAGTTCTTTAGGCGGCAAGTGGTATGTGTTAGTCATTGTCGACGATTTCTTTCGCTACTCTTGGGTCTTCTTTCTGCCAGCAAGGATGAAGTGTTTTCACACTTTCGGAGCTTGGCTTTGAGACTTTTCAACCGAACTCCTGGTGCATTGAAATTCATTCGAAGTGATAATGGCACTGAATCAAGAACAATCTCTTGTTGACTTTTGCATGAGCATGTCTAGAACATCAATTCTCTGCTCCGCGGGTTCCTAAACAGAACGGGTTGTTGAGAGAAAGAACCGCACTTTGGTTGAGATGGCTAGGACGATGCTCGATGAGCACATGACTCCTAAAAAAATTCTGGGCTGAGGCCATGAACACTGCTTGTTACATCTCAAACCGAATCTTCTTGCGCTCAATTTTGAACTTGACATCTTATGAGCTACGTTTTGGGAGAC